>VZTY01034732.1:26720-151201 GCA_013400935.1 Turnix velox
TCTTTTCCTCCTCTTTCTTCCATTAAGCTGGGCTAAAGGAAATATTTTTACTCTGAAGGTCACTACATCTAGGCCCATTCTCATCTCCTGCAAAATCAGTGCCTTATTGCCAAGAGTGTAAGCTGCTTTTCCCCGCTGGACCTTAGAGACAGACAGCGCTGTAGAGATGGGGTAGAAGGTTGTGAATCTCACTATATTACAGAATTTCTTAAAACTGAGACCTGAGACCCTGAAACTGACTTGACTTCCTCTCCATAAAACATGCTGCTCTATGGGCCTCCTACATCTTTGGTGTGTTTTCCCTTTTTTTCCTGTGGTGCTCCTCTCAACAGCAAACTCTACTGCAATTGTTTTTTTAGCACTCTCCTTCATGTCCACACACTTGTCTCCACCAGGCAGGGATCTCACTGAATAATGCCAGAGGTAGATCAGGAAATAAATGCTGGGTAGAGTTTGCTTCAGCCAGCACGTTCAGCTGTAGCACGCTAGGACCTCCCACACTGATTTCCCGCAGAGATGCAAGATGGGGAAACAGCTTCAGTATGAAGCTCCACAGGGATCTATGTTTATGGGGGTGGGCTGGCTGTGCCACTTATCCCTGTGCAGAGCAGTGCTTCCAGCAATGCTGTGCAATGCCAAGCATTATGCAGAGGTTTCAAGACTGATGTCCTTTCCAGAAGATCCCAAAACACACAGGCTTCGGGGCGACTTTTCTCCAGCCTCAGTGCATGGTATAGTTTGTAAATCATAGGCAGATGAAGTGTTAGGGAATCGTTTTCCTAGTTTTATCTCTATACATAAACTACATAATTAATGTAGTTTCCTAAATAATGGCAGGCTGAAGATTGGGGGCATATTTATTGAGGCCTGTAGGATCTAACAATGAGGTCTTCAATACAGGACCAGGGCATTTTGTGCTCCCAAGAATGAATTCTGATGTTTAGGAAGTGTGCATCAAACATAGATGGTGCTGTCTGAAGCTGGCTTTTGAGAATGAATGATTGTAGTTTCCCATAGTTCTGTGTCAGGGACACTCTACTTGCAGAAAGCTGTTTGTAGCCTGAAAAATTCATCTGAGTTTTGTTTAGCATCATCCAGTCAGAATATTCAGAAAAGCAGTGTGATGCCAGAGGATAGTCATAACCAAAATGGATCCAGCTGTCAACACAGTGGAGAGACATTTCATTTTGCTGGCCTTAAGCTAATGGCCACAGCAAGTGGCTGACTCAGTGGTATGCTTTCTTAGCCATGTCTGGGGTTGAAGATGTCTCTGGAACTCTATACTTGGCACCTCCACAGCAAACCCAAGTGAGAGAGTGTGGTCCATGCCAGCCAACACCAGAGTTGAAGCAGAGCAGCAGCTGAGCACAGATTTTTTTTTTTTATACATTGTTATTTCACAGAGCTTTTACAAAGTTTTAAAGTTAGTGGGTGTATTGAGGGCCTGAAACCATCAGATGGAAGCTGTAAGCATAGGTGGGGCTTCCACATACCAAAGATACTCGTGTGATGAGATTGGTGTTGCACTGAAGAGTTCTTTGCACTTAAAGATTCTAATTTCTTCATATTTCAAGCAGTAACCAACAACAACATAATACTGAGTACTGTCTCATCACATGAAGAGGTTTGATCTTTTTGGTGGAGGGCTTTGGACAGAATAAATTTTGAATGTGACCAACTGTGATTTACTCTCTTCCTTTAGTCATGGTGGGTGGTGGGATGAAGCCGACCAGATGTGAGCATCTTCCTCTGAGTTAGATGTAGGGATATAGAGTGGTAGTGACCTCACTGTGATGTAAACATCTAAAATAGGTGAAACAGATTGGGTCCAAGAAGTGTTTATTTCTCTTTGTGGCTGTAAAGAGAATCCAGGCAACCCAGTCATCAACTGCTTCCTTGCTTCCTCGCAGACCCCTGAAATTAGCCATACTCTACCAGTTTGATACAACTGCCTTTGAATTTGGTCATGTGATGCCACTGGATATTGGGTTGATCTCTAAAAGTACTTGTAGTGGAAATCAGGACAGATACTGTCACTCAGACCAATGTAGGTAAAGGAATGTAACTGAATTTGACTGATGCAGCAGGTTAGCAATGCTGTGCACATCGGTGAGACAGATGAGACAATGAAATGATCTTCTTTAAGCAGACAGATGGAGAGTGAGACCTAAGTCATGACCATGCTGAGAATGACATGAGTGATGCTGGAGATGGAGCAAAAATACAAACTGCTTTTATCACCCTGTCAGACTTTATCCAGTGAGCTTCCTTGAAACCACAGTCTCCTTTCAACAACTCAACTTTCCAGCTGGGAGATACAAATACTTGAGTTTTTCTGTCTCCTAGGGATTCCCTTCTGCTTTATTTGATCTTGTCTTCACTCTTGTCCCCAAAACCCAAAGCAATGACATTAGTGGCTATGTATATGACATGTTTTAATTCAGCTTGCAACCACTTCATGGTACAGTTAACACTAATCATGGTCTGGGCTTGCCACAACACAGTGGGTTCTCTGAAGTCCAAGTGGCAACTGGACATTCTATCTGCTATGCACAAACTTGGACTACTTCTCTTACAATGATTAATAGTTGGCTGATAACAGAGCAAATCTGTAGCAGTTTGTTTCTGCTGCTAGTTTTGGATGACACATGACCGCTTGCCCATAACCGAATCTACTTTTGCAGGCCGCAGGGAACTTTGTAATTAAAGAGATGGATCCATCTCTTCTAGCCTGCCTTCTTCTCATCACTATGTAGCAGGAAATCCCAGAGGACATTGTCCCTGGCAGTGGTCTTCTGAGGGACTGGCTAGGCAAGCAAAAATGCCACCTTAGCCACTGCTCTCAAATAACCATCTGCAGCCCTTCATTCTTCTTCCCAACACCACAATGCTCTTTGGTTTGGCAGGCTTGTTAAAAGGATGAGAAATGGTGTGTCTGAAATCTCTCGGATCTCTTAAAAATGTTTCACTGCTATGATGATGAACGTTTGCATTAACTCCTCTTCATCCTGTGACTGAACAGGAAGTGGAAATTCAGAAGGAGGAGGTAGCAGCTGGAGCTGCATAAATTCTCAAAGGAAGATAGTCGTGGAACTTGATTGAGGCTGAGAATGTCTAGGCAGCAGCATTGACACAGTACTATAAGGAGAGAAAGCAGGAGATATGCATTCTCTTTTGTCTATTTCAGTACGTACGCCCTGATACTGATAACTTCTTTCTCCCTTTAGTCTATACAGGAAGAGGGCATGAAAACACAGGAAAGAAAATTCCATCTACTGAAATTCCCCAAGAGGAATGATGGTCTGCAAAAGGGAGAGGGAGATAGAGAGGAAAAGAGAGAGGGAGAGCATCTGATAATGTGTGTAGTTATTAAAACACAATGCTGTCAGCTGGCCTATGAGGGATCTCAAAAGACAGAAAGAGGGGTGGATTTATCTGGCTCAGAGCAATGTTTTTGGTCCTTTCCTTGAGTATGGCTGGTTTTCCCTTAGTCTATTTTCCAAGCTGTAGTGGAAGCAAGGGAGCTGTCTGTTACAATGAGAAGTGTTTGGAGCTACGCAAACTCCAAGGAACAGAATACCCATAGGGAGATGTCATGCAGGGTAGCTTTTTTTCTGATTTACTGAAGTGGTTTTGCTGAAGAGCTGGGAATCTCATCCCAGAACAACTATTTGTGTGGATCTGTAAAGAGTGAAGATGGGAAGGAGCCTCCTGAAAGTAATAGCAAAGCTATTGCTGGTCTTGTCAGTACAACAACATTGCCACTGGCTACTTACACCCAATGTGTTCACTCAACTTTGTCTGCAGCTGATTCTCATCTGGACCATGCCAATACCAGACAGGAAACCTTACTTTGAGTTGCCTAAGCACAAATTTTCAAATGCTTGGATGCAACATGCAGGTTTTGCATGATATTGCCACACTGCATCCCCTGGTGCAGGGAGACAGAGCTAGAACGTGACTGAGAGAAGCCTGGACATGTCCTTAGTATTCCTCAGGGCTGTAAGTATCCCCAGTCTTGGCTTGCAGGAGAAGCCTTCTGTAGGGAGATCATACGCCCTGACCTGATGTGCCCCAAGCTCTCTGAATCCTTCACACCTCCTCAAATCCTTTTCTTTTCCTCAGCTGACTTTTTTATTAAGTTCCCAGCTATTCAATCCCAGCTTACCATGTTGCAGTTTATATCAGTCATCACCAATCTGTTGTGACCCTCCAGATCAATTACTTCCCTCCCAGCTTAGACCATTCTTGCAAATTGCTACCACCTTCTATAAATATGGCTGTGAGGCTGCAAAGTGTCACTTCTCCTTGGAAAGATGATTTATTAAAATCGGTTGAGAAAGGGGATTTGGGCTATTTTTGGGCTTCTTTCTATGATGTTATAGAAGCTACACAAAGTGGAAGAACCACCAACATCCATATTACTCTCAACAATCGGCTTTCACTGTCCAATTTGTTATTACTAATTTGTTATTTATCTCGTGTTCTGCAGTAAAACCAAGGGACTTCCCACAAGACTGGAGTGACCTCCTCAGGCAAGCACAATGTCTGAAAGCTGCTGACAACAAAGAATATATGATATGTTTTCCATACACTCAAACTACCAGATGAGAGTGGTCCAAAGTGAAAGCTGCAAGGAGTTTTCTGGAATGTGAAAGAATATTTTAAAGGACAACTTCAGATAAAGAAACTATGATTTTTTTGCAGGGCCAGAGCAATCTCTTCCTCTCTACTATAAAGCTGGCCTGACCTAATATGTCCAAGGTATTAACATTTAAAACTGAAATATTAACATTTAAAGCTAAAGTATTAACATTTAAAGAAGAAATGAGCTCAGGTGTGTGAGTTAGACTTTTGATTTAGGCTTGGGCCTCTCAGATACTGGATGAGTAATCCTAGTATGCTGTTAGCCAATATTTCATCTGCTATTTATGATCCCAGAGATTACAAGCCTGATTTTTATCCTTCCTAGAAGTCAGCAAGACTTTTGTACAGACTGAACAGGTGAGTGACAGGAAACTGAGAGTCATAATTTTCCCTGGTGAACCTCTCACCTCCCCATGAAGTCAAGGTACTACACTTCTGCACAAGAAGTTAAGGGCAAGAAGTCACTGCAGGCTACATTTGTAACTCTAAAAATAAGACTTCTCCTAATATATTTCAGTACTAATTAAGTTTTTGCTGTTCCTCCCACAGAGGGTTATCAACATAGTTCACAAAGTGTCATCTTTTAGCAACTGCTCAAGAGTTGGCTGTTTCCCATCTCGCCCCCTCTGACACATTTACATGTTCTCTTTATACAAACACACAGATAAAAGACCTCCCTGGTGTATCTAAAATATTTCCAGCCAAAGAGAAAAAAAAAAACCAACCTTGCCAAGTTGTTCAGTAGCTGGAAATGACTTGTCACGTCCACAGACCAGTAATTCTTTTTATGTTTAAATGACTAACCAAGCTATAATTAATGGCTCACATAAATGGGCTCAAAATAAGTCTGGCATAAATACAGGGGGGCAGGAGGGTCTATGGGATAAGGATTGGATGGGTCTGCAGCAGGACATTGGTGGCATGAATGGCATAGTGGGCACGGAGGAAGGAAAAAATGTTTCATGCTATTTGTAGCTCAAAGTTGCAGCTACAGATGGTGATGCTGTCATGTAGCAAGGGCTCAGGACACTTAGAAAAGGCAACCTGCACTACGAAGACTTGTCCCTTCCTGGATGCTGATGCCTCTCTGGAAGGTTCACAGAGCCTCATTGCCCCAGTGTGCATAAAAGCTAATAGGACACTTGAAAGAGTACTGAAGATATAGCCATACCTCCAGGAGCAGTCTTGCTCTGTGTTTTATAAAACAATGCATTTTGCTATTTTTCTTCCCAAGGCAATATTTTCCAATTTCTTTTGCCAACTGCAACCCTGCTTTTTTGTCTATTCAGGTCTACAGGGCTAATTTTGATGGGAAACAATAGGGATGCAATGTTGGCAAACAGGGACAAGCATGTGACTTCAGGATACTAAAAAAAATATTAACTCATAGCCAATACAGTCTGTGGGGAAGACAAAATTGATGGTGTGGAAAAAGGATGTGTACATGGGGACACTTGGTGCAGTCTTGGTTACCTGGTAGAACAGGACCCTCCAAGCAAAAACAGGCTTGCACAAACCTGAATGCCAGGGCACACATCTAACAACCCAGAACAGAAAGATCTTTCCAGCCTTGGGAGATCAGGCACACATCCTGGGAAACAGAGACTATGGAAAGGTCACAGGGATGTACAAAGGGAGACAGCTGAGGCAAAGCAGCAAGTCAGACCCCCATGGCTGAGGGAGCAAATTGAGGAAAATAAAATGGGCAGTCTAGTTTGCTTATCAAGAGCCAGCCAGCTCACAATCATGAGCTGTG
Organism: Turnix velox; assembly: GCA_013400935.1. Taxonomy (NCBI): domain Eukaryota; kingdom Metazoa; phylum Chordata; class Aves; order Charadriiformes; family Turnicidae; genus Turnix; species Turnix velox. Next base: position 33,124 of record VZTY01034732.1, read on the forward strand.
ACAGCACAGTCATAAACCTTCCCAGTCAGGTGGGGTCAGAAATCCCTGGGGAAGATGTTTGCCCCCTCTGAGTTGACACAGGCTTGTGCAACCTTCTCTGCTTGCATCCTATGTGGCTCAGCTGCTGCCCAGAAATATCTCCTCCTACAGGAGTGCTCGTGTTTGCTTGAGGCAGAATCCAGCTGACAGGGCCGATGTGGCTGTGGCCTCTCTTGCGTCACCGGCCAGGTCAATACTGCATTTCTTATAGAAACCCTATTGCAGCTGAGAGAGGCAAACGGTGTCACCCTGACAACTGTTAGCATCCATTTTTAAAGCTGCTGTGCTATTATTTAGTGTGTGAAAACTGTTTACAATGACTCATGGTTCCTGAAATAAGAATAACCAGAGTGTCATTTCATACTTTTCCCATGGTGGAATCTCAATAAAAACTGACATGTTTGGATTTGATGCTGTTCGCACCTTTCCACAGGTTCCTGGGGATAGGAATATGCTTTTAAGGCATAAACAGAGATTCAGTTTCCAGGAAACAGAAATCCTTTTGAAAAAAAATCTAGGAAATAATTTTTATGGGAGCCCAAAACAAAAGAATTCACACGTCCCAGAAGTGCGATCTTTCTTGGTAAATAGTGATAAGACAGAATGTACATAGGCCTTTGACACCAATACATAAACACAAGATTTCTGCCACAATGTGATAGAATAACGTGGTCTCAGAGAAACAAATTTCCTCTTGAAGCCAGGGAAGCAAGAAAACTGTGCAGAAATGATGAGACATATCCCAACTGCTAGAGCTATTACAGCATAACAATGAAGCAATAGAGAGCCTACCAGTATTGTGAACACGTCAAGGTTGAGATGAAATGCATTATCTTTCCCTCTCCACCCTCTCTCTTCCCAAGAATCTAAGAAAAATAGCTTCAAGTGATTTGAGTTTGCAACACATAAATTCATATAAGGAATAGAAACAAATCCTCTATGACTTGCTCAGTCCAACTTCCTTCTTGGGTATTATGCATCAAACTGTAATTTAAATATCACCAGTTGTGTATTAAATGCATTAAACTATATTTAACAGACCAAGCCTATATTTTTTAATTTGTGATAATATATTTATCTATATATAAAATGTAGAAATGGAGTATGTATTACAGGGGGTCAGATAATTCCCATGAATATCTTTTTCTGAATGGAAATATAGCCTTTAAGAGCTCTAAATTTCCCTATGGCATTTTGCTGGGGTTTTTCACTCCCCATTGGGACAAATAAAATGTTTTGTTTTAAATTAGCTCAGCCTAAATTGAAATACTTTGGTTTGTCAAATTGAATTAAAATGTTTCATGATGGGGCAGTCTGGTTTAATTTATGTCCACAAGAGTTACTATGTGCTTAGTGGATATTTTAATTTATAGACATCATACTCCCATAATGCATCATAGTCATCTCTTTCATTAAATTTTTGCAGTGTACTCTGAGACTCAAGTCAAATAGCCACAAAACATCACAGGACACTGGCTGGGAACTTCATCAACAATGAAGGATGATGTATCACCCTCAAGAGGCACCGCAGCAGTTCCAAGAGACACACATCAAAACAAACTAAAGCTGAACATTTTCTGAGAAAGGACAAATTAGAAAGTAGAAATGTTTCTGTTCCAACATTTCGTCCAGATATGCATCCAAAAAAAAATTTGACATAAGACCTTTCTATATAACAAAACATATAAATTTTGACAAATTTACTGATTAGTAAAGAAGTCCTACCTTTGGGAGGTTTTAAGTGCTTTTCCCTCCCTTGTCACACAGGAGCATGCACCATGGTTTTTGATGTAGCACAAACACCAGTGACCTGCCATCTAGGTAGAATTATTTGCCGTGACTTGGGTCAGGAGTATTGTGAGGAATCTGGTGAGTTTCAATAAAATCTTGAAACCTCTAAGGGCATGAGAAATGGTAGATCAGAGGAATCAGAGCACAGAAATAGATAGCTTGTAAAAGATGTTTCTAACACTGCAAGAAATTACGTTAAGATTAGGTAGAATGAAAGTCAAGACTTTTATTTCAAAATATTGGGAAATTCAGAGTCACAATTACTTTATCATATCTATGTCTGCTAGTTGCATTCTTGTAAGGTCTTTAATTACATCAGCACAAAACACAGGACATAAAGCTTGTAAAATATTTACATTACAGCTCTGGATTAAAACTATTCATGCATAGAAGTGTGGCATATCTTGGGGTGATATTGAAAGAAGGCAGAGACTATTATGGAATGGGTGCTCAGGTGATGATGGAGTATGTAGTTTGTTATGACCTTGAGGCAGCACCAAAGAACCTTGACTCTAGTTGACACTGCATGGAACTACAGGAATCCAATAAGCAATTACCTGGGTTGGCATTCAGCCAAGACACAATGTCTAAGTCCTTCTTTTATTAAAAGTAATAAGTCAGATTTAGGGTAAGATTTTCACAATGGCTTCTGTCAAGGCTATAGCTGCAGCCAGTGCTGCAAGAGGGAAAGGATAAGAGCAGTTAGTGCTGCCAGTACCACTATGTAAATAACAAGTACGGACTCCATTTGCAGAGAGCATCTGGAATAATACTGAAAGAGCAGATGAGTGATTTTGTTTGGGTTTATTGTTTAGGAGACTTTTCACTTGCATTGTTTTCATCTTTCAATAGGCTGTCAAGGGACAGGAGGATTGTTACAGCACTGTGGAGATGCAGAGTTTAGACAAAAACAGGTGCAGATTTATTCACATCTGCTTGCCCTTTTCAGAGGTAAAACTTCACATCCCAGGCTCAGAATACTTTAGTCCAGTCTCTGCTCTTTTCTGTCCTTAAGGGAATGATTTTAGTTCTAGTGAAGTTAACTACCCATAACTGAGAAGTGCATCAGGTCAATTGTCCCATTAAGGTCTCCCTAAGGATTGCTGTGAGGCAGCAGGTCCATGTTTAGAAGACCTTACAGGAGACTGGTTTTGCTATCAGAAGTGTTGAGGTTTGCTGTTTCAAAAATAGAGTCATCCTTCAAGAGAGTCCTATCCATGCTGCTCATGAACTTGATACAAAATACCAGCTGTCTTCCCTTTCTCTCTGACTCTTCAAGTTCATGTGAACATGAGATTCAAGGAAGTTGAAGCCAATTCAGTGTCATTCCCACTTTCTTTAACAATTTATCCAGAGCACCCCATCTGAACATGCCTCAGGGATCCCCTCATTCAAGCCTTTGTCTTTTATCTCAAAGGGTTGGCTGCTATGCTTTTGTGCTTATTTAAAAGACTGTCTCAACATAGTCAATGATACCCAATGAGAAATGCAGAAAACTACTCTGGAAAAATTCCAACAGACCAGAGGGGATCATGGAGGGTGCTTTCACAGAAAGCCACTAAGCCAGCTGCGTATTCCTAGACTAAGGGGAGCCCAGTTCTTGGCCCTTTGTGCCACATCATGTAAAATCAAACAGGGAATATGATCTGTGCTAGAATCAGAAAACATTGCAAGGGAAAACTCCCTTCTCCTTCTCAACTTGTTGCCACTCTGCAGCAGCCATGAGAAGAAATAGGCCTGGATTTTGCATTTTAATAGTCACTTTGTGTTTTATAGACTTGGAAATGTCAAAAAAAGAACACCCAGGAGAGAGATCTTTTTTTATGTGTCACAGTTTGTTCATGAACTCGCACCAACTGGCTCCATGTGTTGCAGTATTTGGCATCTCCACAGAGGAGGTGGAATCTCCCTTCAGTCCTCTCCCAGGAGGTGACCTCCATTCTCGAGAAATACAGGGATTAGCTGCACTAGCAGAGCATGTGCATAACACTGCTGGGTAGAATGGAAAGTGCTGTATGGCTTCAGTGGAGTCCTGTTACACACACAGCACTGACAACTGCAAAAAGAAAGGAGGAGGCCCAGAGAGCACGAGAGGGACTGAAGCATGGAGGGTAGTGTCATGGCTAGTGGACATCACCTACGTGGTTAAAAAAGGCGCAGCCAGCACTTACTACCTGCCGCTCTCAAAAAATTCCTCAGATGCACCATCTGCTTGGTAGTTTTGTATGCTTGGTATGAAAAAGGCAGTTCTGATGAGTAGTTTCAACTTTAGCCTTTGAAAAAGGAAGTGTAAAAATAGAGGTTTCACTCAGTTGGCTGTTGGTGACTGTGACACCACAGGACTCACACTTTTCTAAAGGATATATGCTGTCTCCTCTATATCTCCGTGTTGGGGAAGAAGCCATGTCTCTCAGGGCCCATCTGGGTACTTCCAGATGCATAGTCACCACTGCAGGCACTGGAGCAGTAGCAGGAATGCCTTATGTTTTCTGATTTTCTGGTCAGAAAAGAAATCATATGCAAAATTACCAAGAAGATCCCTGAGGATGACTGAAGATAGCTCATGTACTTGGTGATAAGAGAATTAACAACAAAAATATGCCTACCTGTGCCTGCTTTTCCTAACCAGGCTAGTAATTAAGTTGATTCAAATTAAAGGAAGGCAATTATTGCATTTTTAAATTGGTTTATATTCAGAATTTGTCTTCTAGGTTTTTGGGTAATGTCTGAGGGCTGAAGAGAAAGGAAAGAAAGTATGAAGGACAAGAAAATTATTTTGGCTATGTTTGCAATAGAGGTCAAAAGTACTGATGTCAGATACCATTGTTATAGATGTACACAAGTGCATGAGCACTAGAAGATATGCATCTTGGATTGTACACAAACGATTAAAATTTCAGTTAGCCCAATTGTTTTATCAAATCTAAGAAATACAGTGCAGATTAATTTATTCAGTATTTGTGTTGCTAATGCCAAATGTCCACATGCAGTCAGATGATTGCAAGCAAAATGTAAATAAAAATAAAACACAGAAATGGGGGAAAAAAAAGTCTACATTCAGTTAACAAAAATTAATCATAGCTCACAATGTGATATGCTGCTAAAGACATGCCTCTCAGAATGCAGACTTTCTTTGGAGAATGTCTAGCCTTGTAGCTGGGATTTTGCCCAAAAAGAACCATCATAAGAGTCTTGGGGAAAATGGTCATAACAATCATACCAGGCAATGAAACGTGCAGGGCCCCAAAAACTCAAAACAGTATCTTCCTCTGAAAAGGAGCCAAAACCCCATGCAATTCCTGGAGAACACAAACCTGGACGTAGCCCAAAAAAAGATCTATTGCATTAGGGTAGCATGCTGGTAGATGTGGCACTGTGCACCAGTAGCTGCCTAAAACAGTAACTGTAAAAGTCTAAATATCCTAAAGTCAGAAGGTCTGCCTTAGTTGCAATCAAATATTTTGTAAGTCTTTCTGAGATACTGGATTTAATTTCTGAAGTTTTGAAGATCTGGAAGTATTTCAGTGACATGTTAGAAATATAGTCTGCTAACATTTTGAAGAAATAGATGGCATAACAGCGAAGTTAGTTTTAGGTCAGTTTGGATGATAGTGATGCTGGGGAAAAAATAACAGTGGGACACAACCAATAAGCCATTAAAGTACAGAAACTCAACAAATCTTTGGCAATGAGATTTCATGGAAACAATGTTATTAAAATAACTTCACATTGTTCATTGAAATTATTGGATTCTTGGCTGATAAAAGTAATCCTGTTAATGTTCCATTTCTTCAAAATAGAATTTTAAAATGCTTTGTTTTCTGATTAAAATCTAGGACTGTGCCAAGACACTATTGCACATATTTAAGGAAATCAGAGACTGAAATTAGTGACTGAAAATTGTATTTGCCAAAAGGGAATCTTCAGAAAAGGAGTGTGTGTTTCCAATGCAGTCCCACAGATGTCTGCTTTTGGTCCAGCACTGTTGGATATTTTTATTTATCTGAAATAACATATAAAAAACGTTTCTAATTGAGTTAGTTGATTGCACGTGATTTATGGCACAGTAAATGAAAATGGGAGCATGTACTGATCGTAAATAAAACTGAGTTGTTAGTCTGAAAAATGAATAAAAATGAGACACTAAGAAAGAACAGTGAAATAGTGAGGGGACTGAGAAATATGACCCAATGAGAAGATCTGCACCTAGAGGAATGCATTTGAAGGGATTACAGAAAGGAAGGGGCAAGACTTTTTAATAGGATATGTGATGGCAGGACAAGGAGTAACGGATGCAAATTGGAAGAGGGGAGATTGAGGCTATATCAAAAAAAGAAGTTCTTTATGGTGAAACACTGGAAGAGGTTACACAGAAAGGTTGTGGATGCCCTCTCTCTGGAGGTGTTTAAGGCCAGGCTGGATGAGGCATTGAGCAACCTGGTCTAGTGGGAAGTGTCCCTGCCTATGGCAGGGGGGTTGGAACTGGAAGATCTTTTAGGTTCCTTCCAACCTAAACCATGCTATGATTCCATGACTCACAGAGGAGCCAATGAGTGCCTTGTTGCTCATGAGAAACAGTGCAGGTAAGGATCCTTAGACCTTGTGTTAGATTTTTATTGCAGTCCTGACATAAAGTAGGCATCAGATTTATATGCAGAAAGGTTTCTTGCTGGTTAAGGCAAGGTCTAATGGGAGCCTGTGTTGTGTTGTTAAGGGATTCTAGAAAGGAAATGAAGATGATCCTTGCTTGATAACCAGGCATGAAGGACTGCATTTTGAAAGTGTCCTTGACCTGCCCTTGAAACTTGCACCTGCTGTTCTGCAAGCACAGAGTTGCTGAGGGAGTGTAGAGATTTACTCTTTTCCTTTCCTATAATTTGATTTTGCAGGCAGGCACTTCATGCAAGTTGCTAACAAGTCCACAAACACATAGGAACACTTGCCTGCACACAAGCTTACCATTTACGGGTTGGAAGGGACCTTCCGGGATTATCTAGACTAGCCCCCCTTCTCTGTGTGAAGAGATCAAATCTGTTCTGAATAGAATGGAAAGATGGAGGAGCGGAAATGCCAACAAAAGCAAAAGGCATCCCTGAATTTGAGAGGCAGCATCAGATTAAAAAGTCAACCTAAGGAGAATTTTTTTTACATTACTCATAATGAAGCTATGGTGGTCACAAAAACTGAGGATTGTCAATAGCTAAATGTAATTCAAAACTGGGTATCATGGAGGAGAATAGTTTTGTTTTGGTGGAAATCAATGTTTTTAAAGCAAGAGTGTGAACCCTTTCTTTTCTGTTGGCATTTATTCCATTCCAAAGCCTTGCCTACAGAAAGGACACTCAGATGCATTTCATTCCCATTTGATCACCTATGACAATTACAATTTTCCTTCAGAAGTGACTAGAAAAGAAACAGTTATAACATGCAATGCCCAAATGCCATTTTGCATGTCCCCAAGCTAATTCTTTCTGAGTCCCCTTTTTTCAAACAAGCAGAATTCTTACTTCTTCTGCTTTTACCAAATTGTTGTGGATATCATCATATCAAAGTCTTATCCAAAACTTGCAAAAATTTAAAACAATGCACCACACAGTTCATCAAACAATCAGCTATCCCTCTGCATTTTTGTCAAATAACAAAGCTTTTTTTGTAATGCAGTCTTGTCATATAAACAGTAAAAAGAACATACATAGATGTCCTAGAACTTTGGAAATGCCTACGAAGGTGGCATTAGACTTCTAGCTGCAGAAAGAGCAACACAAAGGAGTTATGAGATTATTAAACTTCTGATGTGATTTAAATCTACTGCATGCTACATACCAGTGCATTGTTTGCTTAATACTCTGGCCTCACCAAACTCATTGACCATCCACATTCTCTGGAAGCCCAGGATGATAGCAAAACATATGCGGGCTTCTTTTCTGAGTAGTCTGCCAGACCAAGCATAAAAATCCAACCAGGTTTAAAAGTTGTTAGTGTTGATATACACCTGTGTACTGTATGCAATGTCAGAAGAAGTCTTTGATCAAACTGCTTATCAGAGATGTCATGCCTGCAATGATGAGTCTCTCTAAATCTGAAGGACAAAAGGTTATGTCAGTCTCGCTGTAGTCTAAGAGAACTGGCATGGTGATGTGTTTGAAGAGGATGAACCGAGGTCACCAGGAGAGTTAACAAAGCTGTGTAGCAAAGCAGACTAAACCAAGTAAATCATTTAGGTGATGACAGGTGACACTGTTGCAGGACAAGTTGTGCCCAGCAAAGTTAATATAAAAGAGTTGAGTTTCTTCATATTAAAAGAAAAATCTATTATAAATTTAACTTTATTGTTACAAACAAATGAACAACATAAATTTAAACATATAACAATGCTTTGTAGCAGAAGGTATAACTGGATTTACACTGCCTTGATAGAAAATTGATTTTAGAAGTATTTCTTTGTATATAATGCTAACAGATCTCAAAAGGTAGAAGACAGTTAAATGGAAAAGGAGAAGAACTAATATCGGCTTATGAATAAGAAAATAGTAATGAAGAATATGTTTCTCTGAACAAAATGGCAGGTATGTGTTTCTGTTCCCAAGATGATCTGTACTTCTAATGCACAGTGACCAACACATCATGAGGACAGAAGAGCTCCTCGTGTTCAGTTGCACTTCTGTAGACTTCAGTTCATGATGGTATAATGTGTTGCAGCCCCGTCTTCACATGCACACCAGTCTCTCCAAATTTCTAGTGCGCCAGGGTAGCTTTTCCTACTGTTGTGACAGTTTCAGTATGGTGGTGTCTTGGTGGCAATTGTACTGTATATAGGGTTAGAATGGCAGGTGGCTTCTGGAGAACAGAGATAGAATTATATTTTTTGGTGACGCAATTAGAGCAGGAAAGATATTTTTCCATAGAAGGTTGACTTGTTGAATGGTCTATTTCTAGCACCCTAAGATAAAGAAACATAGAACTGGGTAGTGTACCTCAGCTCAGCCATGGGAATTTGAGACTGCAAGTTGCAAGAACAGGGTTCCTCTGCTTGACAGTGCACAAGCAGCTGCACACTACTCTGTTCTTAACTAAGTAAATTTCCTTCATGAAGTCTGGGTGACAGCAGCCATTAGCCTGAAAAGATATGCTGCAGACTAATTGTGTTGTGGTAGCTGATATGATCTGGTTTGGGTGACCTGAGACATTCTGCAGGTTGACAGGATCCTATGGTTCTTGGTTATGATCCCATTTTTGTCAAGGGATTCCAATTTACCATTTTCCACCTCCTGACTCCTGGGCACACTCCTACTGTGTCCTGACAGCATTTCTGGATTACAGCTTGTGTTCACCAACTCCTAGCCATCCAGGTTTCCTTTGAAACAAGGGAGATGTGGTGTGCTCCAGTAGGCTCTTCTGGATAATTCAAGAGATTCAGGGACACAGGAATCTTTTGTGGGGCGAAGGGCCTGGAAGTGCCCAGCACCCTCAAAGGATCTTTGTGAAGGTCTTATGAGCAGTCACTGCCTTCTCAGTGTAGTGCACCATTAACTCTACAGGTGGTTAAACTGAAGGCCATCTACTGAGGCTGAATCTGACACTCTGCTGTGCCAGATACCCTAGAAGTACCACTTGCTAGGCCCCCCAGGAAGCAGCCTCCATTGATTTACCAGTACCAGAAGACAATCACTACCTGTGAGTGTTTTTGATGATTCAGGCTTCACACTTCAAGTGGGAAAAGACAACACTATGTTTTTTCATCCAAATAACCCTCTCAGGCAGCTGAGGTTTTTCTCTAGTGTCTTTTCTTCTGCCCCTGAGCCACTCACCCTGGCTACCTCTCGTCCTCTGCCTCCTGTGCTCCAGAACTCCCATGGAAGGCTGCAGCCCATTTAAATCAATTCTGACACCAAACACCTCTCTGTTTTCTCAGCCTGTCTGCCCCAAATATTTTCCTCCTGGTCTGACAGAACGGGTATTCACAGGGCAGCTCCAGAATAACAAGTTTCCATTTTTGAGATGGTTGTATGGGGAGCTTTGTGGTGTGGCAGCTGGCCAATGGGCGATCATTTAGCCAGGGGAGCTCACAACTGGGTAGTTAATTTGACATGCAGAACGGAGTGGTTAGACTTTCTCCGAAGTCCAGTCTAACACTTCTGAGGTCCCAGTTTTAAATTATTCCTGACATGAAACTCCAAAATATAGGTACTTGAGTGCAACCTTGACTTCAGTGGGGCTGACCAGAGGCTCATTTGCTCTGATGCAATCAATTTTCTCCAGTGGACTATGGGATCATTACCTGCTGTAGAGATATGCAAGTGCCTTTAGTCTCTCCACAGCCTTTACATTGCTAAGGTGGGAAAAAAAAATTAAAGGGGAAGTCATAGTAGCGACAAATAGAGGTGATGAACTCACAGATATGAGGATGGGAAGAGCAGGATCTCTTTCACTGGTAGCAGCCCAGTACTCAGAATTCACTCCCCTTTCAGGGAATATAGCAGGTGTAGTAATGAGAGTGTGGCTGCAGAGATGAATTCCCACTTTTCACATGCACTTTCTCCATCTTATTTAGGGCTTGGACTGAAATAATCGTTATCACCACATGGTAGCTATCAGGGGTTAGCTGACACATTATAAAAGCCTAATGTAGCCAATGCACATTTGAGCCTTAGCCAGCACCTGAATTGTTTGCCAGAACACTTTTGAGATAGACTGTTGTAATATTTGTACCACTGGCAAGATGCAGAAGTAGAGGAAATCTGGAAGACATTTCTCAGGGAAAAAATAAATCTGTGAAGTGTTGTGGAGTCTAGAGGAAGATAGATGGTACTGAAATTCTGACTGCCTATTCAAATGAGTATGAAGCTTGGGAGTCTTTTGAACCGTAGTCCAATATTTCACACTTTTTGAATGTGCTAGCAGTTGCAGTGGGTTAGTCTTTTTCTTTCTGTGCATTTCTTTGGCTACTCATCTTGCCCAAGGCTTGCACTCCAAGGGAACAGGAGGGTTGTCCACCCACTTGGAAACTGGGGGGAAAATATTTAGACTATTAATAAAATATGTATTCTTCTTTTTCATGTTGGATTGACCTTTCTTGTCTCAGTGCTGTCAGCAGGCTGCATGCGGCATCCTGTGTTCTTTAGGGAACATTCACTGTTGCAAATTAGGATCACAACTGGAATATAAACCAAAATAGCCTTAAAGGAAGCATAACAGTCCCTCTGGGATAGATTTCTATTGCCATCCATATATCTTTCACACAGACCTAATTGTGAGAAATGCTAAAACATGACCACTAGAGTCCTGCCATAGAAAATGGAGAAAAATCTGTAGCACTCATTCACCTGAAAATCCCAATATTCCAAATTTTTTTCATCCTGATGGACAGATGACAAAAATATTATGGTTTTCCACTGCACCAGAGGTACTGAGCAGCCCTGACTGACCTCTGCCTGACATTTCTTAATGAGATGAAGTTTTCACCCAACCAAAACTGTGGCTGGCTTACAAAAAAATTAAACTAAAATATTTCCACAGCAAAGGCCAGTTCAGTTTTTTTCCAGGCCCAAAGGAGATGTGAGAGACCTTCTGTGACCCTTATGTCTCCCTGTGGGCAAAGATCTGAACTGAGCTTCGTCTTGTTGCTGCTCTGCCATGATTCTGCCAGGTTTTTCATTTTGGTGAAAAAATACATTATTGATGTGAATTGCTTCTCTTACTTTTGTGAACATTTCCACTTTCTCCCCTGCCTGGGAGAAATTACTCTAGTAAACTCTGTGGGAAAGTTGATGTGAAATCCCCTTAATCAGATATTGGAAAGGAGTGTATTTATCCTGCAAAATACACACTGAAACTGAGAAATATGAGCCTGGGACTCCTTCTATTCAGGCTTGATAAAAAAGAGGATCAGATATATTTTTGTCTTTTTTTGTTTATTTATTTTTACTCACTTCATTAGAAATTAACATTAGAAAATTACATCTTTACATCATTTGCCTGGAAAATTCAGTGGACCATAATTAGTAAGACTGAGCATTTACAAACATGCAAATAGCCTGAGAAAACTGGAATGCAAAGAACTTCTAATCAGACTGCTAAAAATGCTGTGTGGAAAATATAAGGAGTAAAGAGGAAAGCAAATGCACAAGAGCCAATGGTAAGAGAATGCCAGGCAAGAATGGAGGTGCATCCCCACATGCTTCAGGCAGGAAATGCATGTATCTTGCTAGAAGAGTGTCAAGTGCCATGCTGAGAATTCCCACCACTCAGCCCCTCTTGATCCCACAGAGCAGACACAGCTGTGTATCCAGTGATTTTGAGTGTTCTGTTGTCATCTCGCTGAAAAGCGATACCTGAAGTCTTCAGCCTCTGTCCCAAGCCTGTGCAGCCACATTTGGAGCAGAGTCCACGAGGAGTACTGGAGTAGACACCCATCTTCTTATGCGGGGATGTACCCATGGTTTCTTTTACTCATTTCAGTACTTTATAATAATGATGTTATTACAATTGCATTAGTCTGAGGCAAGAGTTTCTCATCTGTGCAGGGAGGCTGCCTCAGAACCAATCTTTACTTCATGTCCCATACATTTAAATAGTCACTTTCAGCTTTCTCCATTCACTTCCACAGAGAATATCCAACACCTTGGGACCTTCCAGCCACTATGAAGCTTGAACAAAACCAGATTTCCTAGCAGGAGACAATTAACATCTCTGGTTGGTAACCTCTATATCTATAAGATAAGTAAAGGGTGAGAAGGCAATGTTTAGAAGTAGCAGCCTTGTTCAAAGCTGTAAGTGGCAGCTGAAACAGTTGTCAGAGTGGACCTACTTGTTCTATAGCATCTTCTATTAGGTTGTGAATTAAATTACAATGCTGGTGGGAGTTGGGCTTTTGGTTTACTAAACTGCATCTTACCAGACCTGCAAAAAAATGTTTCACTGGTCAGAAAACCCAGGAGGAAAACAGGACTTACCTGTACCCTAGATCACTGCCTGCAAGTGCCCCATAGGTCCCCTGCTGGGTGCTAAGTGACCACAGAAATGCACACCATGGTCATACCAAGTGGGAGCTGAGAAGCTGAAGAGTGCTGTGCTGACATGGCCCTTACCCTGTGTGGCTGGAGGCATTCAACACCTTCTCTTACAGCTTTTGTTCTAGGCAGATCACCTTTCTGTGAGGTTGCTTTGTCACTGACAGATATGAGGGGACATGGTACCAAATGATGGACCTTCATTACCATCTAATTCCCTTCACTTGCATAAATCTGTAAGACTAAGGACTGTGTATGTTAGTAGATGTTCAGGTAGCAGTGGCAGAGCTGTCTGCTCTTGGATGAAGTGCTTTTTATAAGACATTTTTGAAGCTAGTTCTTCTCAGTATTTCCTGTCATCTCATGACCTGCCACTTTATTTTTCCTCCTGAATAGCTTAATTTGAACACTAGTGTTTGCACCTTAACCTCCCAGTCCATAGGGAATGGGAAGAGGACATGCATCTAAGTAAAACACCAGCAGTGGCTGATGCCATAAATCAGAGGGATTTTAGAATCTGATGACAAACCAAATTCCTGTCAGAAAAGAGCAGATCTGACCCCTCCCAAACTGTCATCGAAACCAGGCCATAAAAATCACAGCTGTCACCAAAGCATGCCAGGCCTGTGGGGGACATGCCATCCTGGGGACTCATCTGCTGCCTCCACAGCCAAATTCCAAGCCCTCAGGCACATTCCACTTGACATTTTGTCACATCTCTTGCTGGTGCATCTGTTCAGGAGCATTAGCTCTTCCTAAATCACTTTATCTCTCTTTTTTTTGCTTAGAAAAAGGAAGGCTATGAGAAATGTAAAGGTCTGGGCATGAAACAGAGTTCATATGTTTAAGAACTGGCAGTCTTCAAGGTAACTAAGCCTGTGGGCCATGTTAATAGGCCAGTAATAGTATCAAAACAAACCCTGTGTTCACATGAACTTAAAAAAATTATTTTAACTCACATTTGTACGTCAAAAATTGTAGGAAGTCTTCCCATTTTTGTCCCCTTAAGCTTTGGCCACAGACAGAGATCCTTGTTTCCAAAGCGGATGGGTGAGTGTGAAGTCAGACCATGATGGCTATGGGTGACCTGAGATGACTGCACATTCAGTAGTGGCAAGAAAAAGTAAAGATGTTGAAGTGCTTTTCTCAAAGAAGATGATGTGATCCAAGTTCCAAGATGCCTCCATATGTAAGAATGAAAGGAATGTGTCTCTGTTCCACTCATGCACAAGATAATAACCAAATTGTGTGTCACCAGTCCTAGAGCCTAAATCCTAGGAGTCCTTACTACTAGGATGGAGTCTTAGGACAGGAACATTAAAGTTCACAGATTCAACTTGTCCAGCAAAGATAGCAACAGAGGGACTATGTCTCCAGATGTCCAAGAGGCTGTATTATACTGAAGAGTCACTGTTGTTTCAGAATCACAACATCTAAGGGGGCTAAAGGTCTGACTAATTTCACTGAGGATGGTGATTGATGGACCCAGGGAATATTTGCTGGATTTCTCACATTACTAGTGACAAAACTTCTTAGAGTTTCTATAAATATTAGGTGGCTATTTCTTTACCTGTCCTGCATCCTGGATGAGGTAGCTCTTCTGCTGGACAAGGAGTTAATAACTAGCCTAAGAGTCACTGGTAGCCTGTACACCAGCAATGGCAAAAGCGTATTTTGTCAGGTGAAAACAGAATTGCAGTTCTGTTCAATTTTTATTCCAAACTCCAAATGCCTTTAAGTATTTCTGACTGTAAACCTGGGTCACACTGTGGACAAAATAAAGCAGGGGGATAGTACTTATAGTGTATGGTACTATGGATGAAGTCAAACATCAAAGCTTTTTTGAGTGGTAGCTAATCTGTACTCCAAAGTGCTTCTGCTATAGATGCCTAGGGATGAAATCTCATGCCCAAGGCCACAGTCCCTGACTTACATGAGATGTATATATGGCTTCTCCAAGGTGACATCAGGTTGAAAGGGTGTTTATTTTCTGCCACAGTACTGTGAGTGCCCGTAGTTTGCAGGGCTGTTGGTCATGCTCAGGGATCACTTCTCCAAGGGATATGAGCAGAATGCTTGTTAGAGGCTTCTGTTGTGCTTTGCCCTTGGTTTTGCTCTTGGAACTTAATGCAAAAGAAGCTGGCCAATGTGTGTATCACAGGTCAGCAATACACAGGAGGTCTCAGCAGACAGCCTAGTGGGCTCTTCCTCCCTGTGAATCACTGAAAATTACTTCCAAAAGAAACCTGAGAAAGTTCTAAATGATCAGTAAAATTAAACATTTTAAGGTCCACAGACAAGACACCTTTTACCAGAAAGCTTAAAAGAGACTTGCTGAAGAGCACTCTGAGCTATTCCTGTTGATATTTCACGTGTCCAGGATTCTGAGACAGTTCCAGGTGACTGGAAAAAAAACTAGTTGTCATTCCTGTGCTCAAGAGGATAAATGTGATTGCCTGGGCAAAGGCAGGCACATTAGCCTGGCATCAATCCCGGAGAAAATTATAGAAATTATAGACATGACTTGTAAAGAATTAAAGAATACTTATGCAATTGAAGACTATTGGTGCAACAGTATGAAGAGCAGATCCTGTTGGAAAAAATTAAGATCTCTTTTTAGAAAGTGATTACAATCTGACTGATAAAAGCACATTTGCTGGCCAAAGCAAATGGGGATAACTTTGTGATGTAAGCTTCAGCTTGTACAAATATCCAGGCTGTGTTTCTTGGTGAGGAATCTTCCATTAAAACTTTTTTTCCAGACCAGAGCTCTGTCTGAAACCTTGTTCTTTGTAGAGAAATCATGAGGACTTTCAGCACAAATCTGGGCAATTTCAAGTTCATCAGACAACAACTAAATCACACAGACCATGGATTGCTCAGGAGGCCTCTGGAGATAGATGAACAAATCTAAAGAGGTAATCAATACCCATTAGAGCTGTAGACCTCTGAAGTTGAAGTCTAAACCAAGCTTTACCAATAAAAAGAACTAAAACAGGGCTTTCTTTAGTTTTCCTCGGTAGCGCTTTTTCTGCTATGCCTTCTGCTGCAAAATTCTCTGTTTAAAGCTGCTGCTTCAGGTGATCAATGCAAAAGCGAGACTAGTTGCATTATGCCTCTGGTTATGGTAGCAGTGAGCAATGTTTCTGAGCCTTTGTAACATCTCTTTTCTTGCCTCACGGCTTTGTACTCTCTCAGGCAACTTCTGACCTGCATTGCTGTGGAGATTTTACCTGTGGCAGTGCATGCTGTGCTGTGAATTGGTCAGAATAATCTGGCCCTACATAGCACAGTGGAAGGATAATCAGTACAGACACCCTTGCACATTAGTCTGAAGTTTGGTCTTGAAGTCCCTTATGCTTTGTTGCTCTCAAAGGAAAAAAAATAACATAAGGGACTTTATTCCTCTCTTTCCCATTGCTTTCCTTGTCACTTCTGTGGTTTTCTCAGTCTTCTCCCAGTGCTTATCAATCCAAGTGGTTCTTCCTTCCCTGTTCCCTAAGGTTCCTCCTTTGCAGACTGTCCTTTTCCCTGTTTCTCTCTTTCTTTGGTCCCTTTCATTTACTTCGCTACCCACCTCTTGTCTCCAGCCTTTCAAACCTCACAGACTTTGAGCTGGCAGCTTTCCACATTCCTTATCCTTGCTCCTGCTAGCTGCTGAGCTTTAACCTCTTGGAAACAATCTCTTGTCTCCCATATCCTTTAACCCATTGCATCTGGAAGGCGGTGCTGACACAGCTGCAGCAGCAGAAGGAACTGCTCATGAACTGCCCACTCCCATGGCTACCATTGCAGCCCCACAGCTGTTAGTCTGCTTCCCAGCTTCCTAGTTCAAGGCTGGATTTTTTCATTCTTGGGAGTAGGATGAGAGTACTTTGAATTTTGTGTCAATTGCCATGCATTAGTTGTTCCTGAACTGCTTAAGTCCACAAGGAAAGGAAATCAAATGCAATTGTGTTGATCCTGGATTTGCCACTTTTATCCTTCAAAAGAAATTTAAGAAGTCATGAGCATATGGCAGTGCGGAACCATCACAGAGAATGATAGCATGTTGCACAGTAAATAGTGACAGATATGCAGCAGATATCTGTCCTGCTCCTTGCTTTTGCTCTCTCTCTTTCTCTCTTCATTCTTCTATCTCAACAGCCAGCCCTGTTTCTTCTTTCTCCCATCTGGCAGCTCTCAGAATAATCTCACCCACCTGTTAAATGAGAGAACGTCAAGTTAAATTTACAGCAGGGCCTGGAAACAGGATGCTACAGAAAAGTATTTTAATTAAAATCCTCTAATTGAATGCATGCTTCCTTGTGAAAAGGGAGCTGCCAAGAAGGGCCTGATGTCACCACCTCTACCCCCATTTGCCACGAAAGGAGGGCAATTGAAACCAGCTCTCAAGGTGAAATGAGGAAAGGGCATTTCCAGGGAGTTTTTCAGGGTCACTGGAAATCCTCTTAGTTGGTTCATGGGAGGCTTTCTATTTGACCAGAATCAGAGCTGAAGATGGTACAACAGCTCTTGTAGTATGGCATTTTGCAGAGTAACAAGCTACCACATCTATGTAAGTATGGGGCAATGTCTATGTGAAACCTGAACTCTGGATGGAAATCCCACAAATACAAAGGCTGCCTCTGTCATGAAGATCACAATCACACAAACTCTCCTGGAAATTCTTTGCTTTCTGCTTTGCTATGCAATCAAGTGGGATTTTAAGACCTGTTTTACTACACTTGTTCCTTGGGGAGCAACATTTTGATACACAAAGGAAGAAGGAAAGACAGTAAGAGACAAATTTCTGGTGTTCCCATTCAGAAAGTCAGGATTGCCATGTCTGGTGATTGTGAATGGGGCCATGGACCCCTGTAAGCACTGTCAGCCTGAGATCTACTGAAGAGAATATTGAATGCAGCATTCATATGTTAAACTGCAATTGTCCAGCAGCTGCACGGTAGCAGAATGAGAGACTAGGTATGTTCAAACAAACAAGAACAGGAGCCAGGAGGAAGTATTTGGGGAGAAGAGGGAATTAGCAAGTGCTGTAGAACTGCGTCACTGCAATGTAATTCTAACTCTTCTAAATACTATGCAAATCCATCGACACTATATACTTCCTGTGAGCATGAAACCTCTGACTTTTCTTTCCTTGTTAGACAGTAGTTAACTGTTATGAAAAGAGAGTTACAGAAAATCAAATGAACAGTACATGCCTCTATCTAAAGACATAGTAAAGCTACTAACAATTCACCACATTCTGCAACATTTACATCTTTTTCCATTGAGTTGCCCACAGCATGTGGAGGGGAAGTTTGGCACCACCACATTCCTGCACCTCCAGGCTGGTAAAGGTCATTTCCCGTGAGCCTCAGGTCACAGAGGAGAAAAGTTCCCGGCGCCCTCAGGTGTTTGCCAGCCCTCTTTCCTTGACAACAGAGAATCCTTTCATAAAACACATTCATTTTATGTTTCAATATTTTTATGCTTCATTGGCCTTTTTAGAAATTGGAAAATCTTACATCCCCTCTTGAGAAATCTGGCAGGCAAGTTTGGCTCATGCTGGGAAAGCAAAACCACTGGCAAACCCTCCAGCTTTTGCTAAAATTCAAAAAAGGGGAGTCCAAGTGCTCAAGGCATTTTGAACATCCTTTGGGAATTGTTGGGGACTCAAATACAAAGACTTAAGAAATAAGCAAGAATACATTTCTTTTACACAGAAAATTTTGAGGTGCAAGAGTGGCATCCAGATCAACTGTACTACTCTCCGAAAGTGCAGGTAGGTCAGGTTTTTAGAGTAATGGAGAACAGAGAAGACAAGACTTTTGTCCTTCCGTCTTTTTGAGTCTCATGTATTTGTCAAATGGAGAGTAAGCTTCGCAGCAGCTCAGAGAAAGCATTGTTGAGTGCACACCAGGAGTAGCATTTGCCTATTCTTTAGCAATTCACACCACCAAATGTGCTCTGGAAAATACTCAGGCATTGTTTTGGCAATGAGAAGCAGGAGTGTAGGGATGGTGCTGCAGATGTAGGGAGGCACAGAGTAGGGACAGGAGTTGGAGAGGAACTCTAAGGCTGGATTGGAAAAGAACAGCTGAAGGTAGAGATTGCTCTGCCAAGTAGAGCTCAAAATGGGTGTTTGCATACACGTGCAACCCAAAACAATGGTAAGGTCTCATAGATGTTTGCCATGTTTTTTTAAAAAACATCTGGTGAAGATGGTCCATGGTATGAAGGACAATTTTAGCATTGAACTAGTGCACAAAAATGGAGAAATGCTCTTGAGGCACTGCAAGTTTCCATAACAACATTGCTTTATAGTTACATTAACCATAGTGTGCTACAAAAGCTATTAAATGAGCATGGAAGTAGGGTTCAGATCCTTAGCTGATGAAACATTTCCATAGTTGCAAAATTTGAATTTTGCTTCCTGAAAAAAAAACCTTGGGCGTTTTCAGGCATACAATGAAATATTAAGATTCTGCCCAAAATCCTTTAAGTCATCCACAGCACCATAAGTGTTGAGCTATTCACCTAATTTGGACCATATGAACTTTGTGAGTCATTTTCAAGCAATCAGAAGGTAACGGTTCAATAGCAAGAGACAGCAAAATATAGCTAGTGCCACACTACAAGCCTTGCCCAGTGTACACACAAAGTGCCAGGAATATCCAGTCCTTCCCAGTTGTTATCAGGCTGTTAAGCTGATATATAAAAGACAGTGAGAAGTGTTGTCACTTGCAGCAGGGATCAACAAGGCTGAACTCCAAAGCACTGACTATAAGCGTGACGGTCAGACTCACTTTAAAGAAAGTTTTTAAAATAGGATAGAGGGTTGGAAAGAAGCAAAAAGCAGAACTTCAGAGGGAGCAATGCTGAAAGAAATTTGCCTTGCAGCCATTTAGTCTTTCCCTAATGCTTGTGGTGGGGAAAAGCTAAATGTGAGTAGACACTGCAGAAGACCAGACTGCTGTGTTGACGAAATGAACACTTACCTGGTTCAGGTAGTGCCCAGCTGAGGGACTGTCTGCCAGTGGAGGCAAAGTAGGTCAGTGGATGGCTGGTTTAGGTCTCCAGCTCAGCCTTGCGTTGTAATTGACCTAGGAAAGTAGGGGGGACAGTAGTAAAAGGGCTTCCAATCGCTAGATGCTTGCAAGAGACAAACCCTGCCAGCAGGCGGTGATTCTATCTGGCCGCCACCTTGTGGCTTTCGGCAGCCTCAGTAGTTGCAGCCAGCATCCGAGAAAAGTCATGGTGACTGAGCTCGCTGTTTACTTCTTGAAGCTGTCACTCCCAAGTTGGGTGTGAGGCCAGAGCTGTGCGGCCAGAACCCCATGCAGGTGTGAGAAGTTGGTCCTGTCTGTTAGCCCAGAACTGCTCTTCGGGGACACTGCCTCAATGTCTCACTGCTCCACCAATCATTTTTAAGGAAGATGTTAATCACATGTACGAGTTACAGAGAAAAGACTGTAAAGTCCAAACCACTCAGGTTAGTAGCATTGTTACTGGCACACTCTGGAGTTTAAGGCATATCTGAGTCATTACCATCAGCTAAATCAGCGTAATGTTCTCATTGAGGTAGTGTTGCTTCTTGCAGAAGTTGAAGCCTTTAATGGAAGAACCCCTGCCGCATGAGTGCAACTTTAAGGACATCACATTGTCATATATGAGCTGCAAACCATAGCTACAACCCAGAAGACCCCAATGAGTCCCTGGATGTCACCCAGATTGTGAACAATCTGTGTGACACTACTGAAGGGCTTGCTTGAAGACTAAAGTCTCAATGTTGCAGAAAATTGCATGTGTGTTTGTGCCACAGAGAGAAGGTATCAAAAGTGCTTGAACAGTTTTGTGTGCTTGAGGTCTGGAGAACCTGTCCTTGTCCCTGAAGTGGGTGTGAACTCCAGGGGAGCCAATACAGAAACACAACCCAGAAGGACTAGTTTTGGAAACCTAACAATGTAAGAGAGAATCCCAGGCATTGTTCAGAGGAAAGATTGGACTCTTTCCCTAACAAAAGAGACACAGGGCTGTACTGAAAGCCTGCCTACACTGGAATTTTTGTCACATACTATAAATTCCCAGATTACTTTGGTGACCAGCTGTTTGGAGCTGAGCTGTGTCATTGGGTCCTGGGGATGCCTCAGATTTTCTTTGAGTTTTTGATAAGTGATGAAGAGCTGAGTGCTTCCAATCTTATAAATTCCCTTAGTGACCTTTTCCTGAGTTGGCTACATGCTCTAAACCCATATGGACTCCTTGATAATCATGTCCAGGACAGGGAAGCAGCATGAGCCAGGGTGTGCTAAGCCTGCAGCTGAGACAGGCTGAATAGTACCAGCTCCTAGACTCACACAGTTCTCACCCAGTTCCCTTCTCTCTTTGCTGAGCCTTACACTGACAGTCACAAAAGAAAGGCAAGAAGGTGTTTCACAGTTTTGGAAGTTCTGTATAACTCTGAGAGGCTGTGCTGCATCCTCCATCTCCAATGCTCCTGGTTGCTACTATTTGTCATAGTCAGCTGATAAATGTGCCCAAATTTGAGTAGCCAAATAGGAAGGTGTAGAAAGAGTTCCCTCTCAACTATGAGTAGAACAATTACTCCTTTAAGGCTTAGTGAGCTCCAGAAAATGTACTCAAACTGGGATTTCTAGGACTAAACCTTCACTCTTTCTGGAAGTCCAATATTCACAGCCTGTTCCAAAACTCTGTGAAAACTTGTCTGCCTTGGACAATGCAGAGTTGTTTGAGCACACAACTAATCAAGGGAAGTGAAGATATCCCATCTGAGGCAATACTGATCCAAGAGTCAGCACCACCCCGCAGCTCCTTTTCCAAATCCCCTTTGCACTAACATTATTTAAGCATCATGTAGCTAAACAAGTGAGTTTCATTGTTGTCACCAAAGGGACATTTTCTCAGCTCTTGACGTATATATGTGCCTTTCAAGTGGGCTCCTTTTCCTGCTCTTCTCCTTCCTGGAGAAGGAAGAACCATAGAATAATAGAATAGTGTAGGTTGTAAGGGACTTTAAAGATCATCTAGTTTCAACCCTCCTGCCATGGGCAGGGACACCTCCCACCAGAAACAGGTTGCTCAAAACCCCTTCCAGCCTGAACTTGAACACTTCCAGGGACAGAACATCCACAGCTTCTCTGGTCAACCTGCAAGGGTGTCTCACCATCTTCACAGTGAAGAATTTATTCTTAATATCTAGGCTAAATCTCTCCTTTTCCAGTTCGAACAATTTGTCCCAAACTCTTCAAGGTTCTTCACATGCCATTCTCACAATTTTTCTTGTCTGTGCTCCTCTCCCCTGCAGCCCTTTGCCATTCTCATCCTCTCTCTGCCCTCTCTTCTTGCTATGCCTCACATTTCTCTGTGCTCCCTCAAGCTCACCCATGTCACTCACATTGGTTTTGGCCTCTTCCCACCTGCACCATGGACTCCCTTGTATCTGTCCAAACTGTGACCTTAGCTAACTATGTATCACTTTCTCTCCCTGCCCCTGATCCCAAGACTCTCCTGAAGTCCCTGCTTGTCTTTCATAGGAGATACTCTTTCTTTCTGTCCATCTAGGCTTGTTCTCCTCTAGCTAAAACTGCCCTGCCAGTCTTTTAGAGTTTTTAATTTCCAGGAGTATCCAGTTGGTGGAAGACTATGGACATTTTCACCGAGGACTGGCTTGATCTAAAGATACTGAGAGTGGCTGCTCTGTTGGTCAAGAGTCTGAGAGAAAATGCTGTAAGATGAAACTGTTTTGGATCCTGTTGATTTGTGTTAGCAGATCCTGAAGGAAAAGTAATACTGGATAATTCAAGACTCCTTAGACATGGCCCTCTTCTTTTGTTCTTGGTCTGTCTACTTTATCCTGAAGGTTGTTTGGCTTTTCCCCTGTCCTTGGTGACATTTGATTTTCTTTTTTCTTTCCACATTTTTGATCCATGGTGTCCAGGTTATAATGAGAGATAAATTAACTAAATTGAAAACAAATGAAAAATAATGAGTCTCAAAAAATGCCCTCAAGGCAATGTCCAATCACAAGTATAGAAAAAGTTGATCTTGAAGTGATTGTGCATGGAGAAAGACTCAAAACCAAGCTACATGTGGAATTGCAAATGGAGGAGGAGGGAGCAAGAGGAAAATGCATGACAAATCTGCATGAAGTGTCCCAGACAGCTTTTGAAATGGTTTTATGGGATTCTCTGCAGAAAAAGGAACAAAAAATATTAAGGAGTTGGGTTCAAAAGATCAAGTTGCATTTTCATTGATCTCAGAGTTGTAAGAGCTACCCCATCAATCAAAGTTGTTTAAAAATTCCTATTAATGGCCTCAAGTGCTGGGGCTGCCCATATGGTTTATCTTTGTAACATTTGGGCATCTCCCTAGGAGCAGTGTGAGATCTGTCAGTGTCAGAGCCAGACACTCTGTGCTCATCCCTACATTCCCACAACTGGTGAAAGGAAATAACTATCACTACAAGACTGAGGAGCTCCATCTGATCCAGGACAAAAGCAGCAGCAAGACAAGAAAAGAATAAAAACCAGATGATTTGGCTTTTGGAGATACTGGAGACAACTGCAGACCTGTATAACAATCCCAGGAGAGATTGTGCATTCTAGGAGGTATATCAGACAGCATCAAGACAAGGTGCTGCATAGCATTGCATAGAAATAGTCACCTGTTTGCTCTTAAGAGAAGAATATGGTTAGTGGAAGCTTTCAGACTGGAAAGGAGTATTAAGAGGACCTTCCCTTACATTATATTGAACTATGTGATTAGCACCACAGTAGGCTGGAAGGCCTGTCAAGTGCAGCTCAACAGGACTTGTTTTATCCTGAACAACAAAGGCAGCATGGTGGTAAATCGCCGAATGGTAAGTTTTAGACAGATCTTTGTAGGTGTACAGACAGGAGCTGTGCTTCTCAGTGATAGCTGGCTCATGCCCATGGGCAGCAGATGTGCTTTTGTTGAGCTAACAACTTTGACTGCAGGCTTTGGCACATGGACGTCCACATTAGCATGGATGGAATATTAGGAATGTGCTTAGCACTGAGCATTTGTTGAAGAATTTCCCCTACTTCAGAGGACTATCCCATGTAGCCAAACTGACTCCACACCCTTAATGACTTCAGTTTTCTTTGGAATCAATTCAGATCCAGAACCAAAATTCCGCATCAAATCTGTCATTCAGATGGGCACCATTTTGCCTTTTTAATAAGTTCACTTTCTTTCTTGCATTTAGGAAATTGTCAAGAGGACAGATTTGATCTGGATCCTCAAATTAAGTCAACGTTATACTCAAGTAGCAACAAAATAACTCGGAAATAATTGTAATAATTGTACTAATAATATTTTTTTAGGATTCAGAGGGTTCACTTTTCCACTGTTGTCCCAGAAGGTGGGTTATCAGGGGACTGGAGCACCTCTCTTGTGAAGAATGGCTGAGAGAGTCAGAGTTGTGCACTTGGAGAAAAAAAGGGTCTAGGGAGACCATAGTGCAGCCTTTCAGTACTTAAAAGAGGCTGATAAGAAAGTTGTGGAAAGCAGGGTCTGTTTTGATAGGACAACGGATAATGGTTTTAAACTAAAAGAGGTTAGATTTAGATTAGATATAAGGAAGAAATCTTTTACAACGAGGGTGGTGAAACAGGTAGCTCAGAGAGGTGGTGGATGCCCCATCCCTTGAAACATTCAAGGTCAGGTTGGACAGGACTCTGGGCAACATAATCGAGTTGAAGATGTTCCTGCTTATTGCAGAGGATGTTAGACTAAATGACTTTTAAGGGTCCTTTCCAACTCAAACCATTCCACAATATGATAAGAGGAGTTGGACAGCTTTAAGAATATTAAAATGAGCACCATGGAGCAGTAGATTGTTGCTTTTAAGCTTCAAATGTGAGCAGTGTCTATTAACATAATTGCTCACTACTCTTATTGAAACAGCATGAAATTCCATAAGAGGAAGTTCAGATTGGATGTTAAGAAAATGCTCTTCACCAAGAGGGTGACTGGTCACTAAAACAGGATTTCCAGGTAAGTAGTCATGGCATCAAGCTTGTCAAAGCTTCTGCAGAGAAATCTGCAAGGTCAGAAGAATATTCAAAATCTCTACTCCCTTCATACTCTTCATTTACTCCCCAAATGGGCATGATTCATTAGATAATAGGAAATATCTGTATCTAACCAAGGCCAATGCAGTTGTCAGTGAGTGAACACTTTGTCTCCAGGTGGGCTGAGAATTATATGGGATACAAAACTCAGGTGCTTACCCCACTGGTTCAGGGATGAGCAAAGGTGAGCTTCCTGAGGCCTGAGCAGAGAAAGTACTAGTGATGCTGGGAGAAAGATCATAGGAGCAGAGGTGAGATGTCAACGTTGTAAGTCCTCCAACTTCTCCGTCTTTGGAAAGACAGTCTGCAATAGCAAAGTGCTTTCCAGAAAAATTAAACTTGTAAGATGGGGCCTCACACATATCCTGAGTGTGCAGCTTCCTCTCTTGCTTCTCATCCATTGTACACACCCATGCACACATGCAGGCACACATAATGCCCTTATAGTCAAGTTGTTTACAAGCAACAATACTGAATTTCACACATTTTCACCTAGTCTTCTTTTTCTCAAATTCTCATGTACCATATTTTTGAAGGGCTGAGAAAGGTCGTCAGCAATTTGCAGGCATCTTTTTCGTGCTGACTCTACAAAGTTTCTCTCTGTAGATTTAAGAAACCACTGAGATGGCTTTCTCAGAGCCAGTTTGATCCTGCTTTATGCTCACAGGATAAAGAACAGGTTTTCGGGTGGCTGCCTCAGGATTCCGGCAAGATGCCACAGTCTGTGAGATGAGAAATGATGACCTCATGAATAGAGGAGGGAAAAGAGGGGGTGAGAATGAATTCTTGGTTTTCTACATTTAAATCCCATCAGGCTTCATGTTTTCATTTCAAATTCTTTTCAAAACACTGTATCTATTTTCCTCCAAGATACTATGACCGAAATGACTTTATGCTTTGCCTCCATTGATTGTTTTTCTACATAGAAAGAAATTATTTGTCTTCAAAAGGATTTAAAACTCATCCAACAGAAAGCACTCAGAAATACAGGAAAAACCCAGAAACATAAGAGTGCTGTAGAAAGAGGCAAGTCACAAAAGAGTTAAAAGTTCCTTGCATATGGCCAAGTTAAATAAGAGGGACATATGGTTCTCCCCCCAGTACCCCCTGAACTCTGGGGTGTGGGCTCATGAAATACCTAGGAGGCAAAGTTGGCCCCTATTGTGTCTTGTTTAATTTGGCTGCTTGAAGTACTAATTTTTTTATTTTTTTTTTTGCAATTTGGCTGTTCCTACAGCTCTCACACCTTCCTTTAGCGTAAATGTCCTTTACATTTTCAACATGCCTTTTCCCCAGCCCTCCATATGATATTGTTTGGACAACTGTCTCTTTTCCTCTGTACACCTACATGAGGCTGTTGGCACAGGGCTGCATTCATCACCACACAGAGGGAGGGCAAAACCAAACCAACGAGCACCATTGGCACCAGTAATGCATTTCCAGGGGGACACTTCTCAGCTCTGCACATTGGTAAGGAGCTGGCAGTCATGCCCTAGAGATCTCTGCTGGCCCAGCAACAGGACAGCTCCAGAGCAGCTCTCGGTGGTCAAGTTTTCCTGCAGCCCACAGCCTTTCCAGTCTCAGCTAGAAGGTCTTTCACCACCATCACACTTCCATGGGTCAGTGATAGAATACTCTTAGTCCTGCTAAGCTTGCATGTCTGGGCAATGTTGCATGAGAACATGAGAAATACGTGAGAAATACAGACCAAAATATCCATGTTTGGTGGTGTCACACAGCATGCTCTTCCTCCAATCTGACTTAAATCTTGATAGTATAAATTGGAACAACTGAACCTTTTGCTATAAAATGGAGCTACACTGCCTTGACCAGAAAGGAGGGTACAAGGATTACAGAGCTTCTTTTCTCAAAATGCTTTGGTCATGGAAGGTGAGGGATAAATTTCAAGTAGAGGAGGATGTAGGCATTTTTCTGGTTATATAAAACAGCAAAAGATCAACAACGGATCAACATAAAATAAAATTCTGTGGAAAATTATGTCTTGTTAATACATTAAAGTCTTTATTTGAACATAAAGTCCCAGCAAGTTTTCTGAAAAGCAGTCAACTCATTCCAAGAAGAATAGTCTTCACTTGCACTGTTAGAAACCCATCTGAAAGACCAAGGCTCAAAGTCAGTGAGAAAAATGCTGGAATGGAAGAAATGCTGGCTGTTGAGATCAGATCAGAAGACTGTGGTAGCACATCCATCGATGTCACTGCAGACTCTCTTTCAGGATTGCTGGGTCAGGGGATACAGTGTGCATGTCTGGGAACAGCATTGAGGACATAACTTATATTCTTTTCTCTGTGCACCACCAAAATATCTCTAGAAGAGAGAGTCCTGCTGTGCCTCTTGAGGGATTGTACAACAGCAGCCAATAACATTTTCCTTTCTGTTATTGCTGGGGAGGGGGGAAGAATGCTCATGAAGGGAATCTGAAAATGGCAATGAGAAGCCAGGGAAGTCAGGAAATGGAAATGGATGGCTAGACACCGTGGGATTGTTACAGGCACCTCTGGTTCAGTGAGATTTTCTAGGCTGCTGCTTTGCTGGCCTGGAACATTCATTAGAAGATGATATTTAGAAATAATAAATAATCTCATTGTATTGTAACTGTTAGTATTCCTAGAAACATGGATAAAAGTAGGAGAAAACTGAATTAAAGAACCTCTCAGTAGCACAGCTGTGGCAGCAACTACAGGGAGAAAAAAACCATAGATATAATAGATGGATGAACATAGAGAATTTTTTAGGTTTAGATTCATGCCCAATTAAAATTGTGACCTCCCTGCTTGCCTTGAAGGGGCAACTCATGGATGCTGTGTGTTGCTCCTTCTGATGTGGAAATGCGTGACTTATAAATGGAAAATAACATTAGCACTGGCCATCTAGTCCACAGCCCACACAGGATTTCCTTGAGCGTCAGAGCTGTGACTCAGTTCCACAGCTAAATTTGTCTTGTGAAGCTACTTGGTATTCACCTTGAATTTCACTTCTATTCGCAATATATTCTATGTGATGAAAAGTGAGTCCCTGCTGAAACTTGGTGTCAATGGGTGTCAAACTTCCCTGAGCAAAGGCCACATTGCTTTTTATACAGCTGTGGCTGTGTTTCATAGGCATTGTTCATTAATGTAAATATAACAAACACTGACAAGTCTACCAACTCAGACCTAAGAAAGATAGGCATCAGGAGATCCTTTCACACTAGGTATCACAGTGCACTTGTACACTCAAAAGCTGAATACAACTTGGATATCAGAAAGGAGAAGATAAAGAACTAGGACCATATGACAGCAAAACTTTACTCCTCCTCTCTACCCCTCTCACTTTTCACTATTTACAAGCTGTAGTTGACAACTTGAACTATGGCCACATTAGACAGACATTTCCAGACTTACATTTCTCTGATGCCATCACAGAACCTCCACACTGTGTCCCATGTGGTGGAAAACTGACCCCAGAATTATTTAGTTCCCCAGTTTGGATCTGTACATGAGTGGACCTGAGATAGGAGCCAGGGTCTTAATTTCTCAACACAAACCAAGTATGATAAATCAAGAATCACTATTTTTAACTCTACATGTTCTTTGAATCAGATTGTTTCCTTCTCAGATCATGGCAGTGATGGAAAATGCTTCCCAAGTCCCTTGCTACAGGGACAGACAGCTGAAATAACTCCTAACACTCCATGGTGTTTGTGTTACCCTAAATAAAGAAAGATCAATTAGTTATAGCATGAAAACTTTCATGTTCGTGTATAGGTAACATAACTGATTTTATGTACTTTTAATTGGGAACGTTTAGTGATTAGTTGCCTGATACATTTAGTAGCTATAAACAGAGTATACAGCATAAACAGTAAATTTAATACAGTACATTTAATGTTTAAAGGGTGTGTTTCCTTTGAAAGGATTATTTTTTTGTTGATAGGATGTTTATCTTTGTGATTGATGCTAGAGCATCTCAGACAAGTTCAAATTCTTCTTTCAAGAAGGAAGGTGCCTTATTATCCAAAAATATCTGAACTATTCACAGAATATCTTTACAGACTCTGCAATATCCCTTTTCCTATTTTTTCTTATTTTGGATGTGAGAACTTTATTTTTCTTTTTTTATATAGACTTTTACAGGCTAGCAGAACAACTTTTTACATAATCTCTTTTTTTTCCACTTATTTTCCTTTTCACCTTTTTCCCCCTGTTGACTAAAAGCTTATGTTGATTTCCTCTGGTATTTTGCAAAACTTGACTTCGTAATATTCACAGAGTTAGGAGCTGGAGTGTTTTTATGAGTAATGCTACTGCTATATGAACTCGTGCAAAAAAACGCAAGACACTATAGAAATAGAATTGAATTTTATTTAGTTTTCTAAAAAATATGACACTACCAATGTAGACAGTGTAGACTCACAAGCTCCAAAAATGTGTGTTTCCAAGTATTTTGTCAGAATTTCTTGTATTCAAGGAATGATTGCCATTGAACCTTCACTTCATCTTCTGCATTTCTTTTGACTGTTGAAAATGCATTGCTTCTTGTGCAGCCTTCCATATGATTCATGATGTATGCTTATACTCACAGATACTGAGCTTTCACCTTGGAATCTCTTAGGTCACATTGTTGTACATTGCCTTCTTCCTCATTTTGAGCAGTTTGCAACTAGAGCTTAACTTCTCGGAACTGTTGCAGTAAGAGAAATGGCACAGTTAACTGTAATCTGGCTGCCTTCCTCTCACTACTGAACTGCAGGTTTTCTGCTATTGAGTCTTCTGTGCTGTACTTTTGGTAAAAAAAACCATATTCCTGAGTGTTTACCAGTTTCACTGCTGCTGATTTTGTCCCTGGTTGATCGCCATTCTTTGTATCCATACTCTCATGGACCCTCTAGTGCCTTTACACACACATTTGCATTCATACCAAGTAATCTTCATATTTTTGTATACAGACCTTTGCATAGCAATATAGCTTAAACCATGGAGCACAGTGCTGGCCCTGGTTTTGATGTTTGGCAGGCTGTACTGAAGTTTATGCTGAGTTAATTGCACTGTAACTCATTCCAGCTTTACTGGGAGAGGCAGATGCAGGTAATGACATCACGTCTCCAATCACTAGACCATGTTATCTATTTAATATAAAGAACTGACTGCAGTTTTCCTTTGTGCCTGTTCATGGGCCAGTTACACGTTCCTAAAATGCAGCTGCATTAACGTGCAATTACTTTACAGCACATCAAAGGAAGTGTTACTTCCTAGCCCAGATATGAGCAACTCATGGACATGTCACCCCTCTTCCCACCCCCTAGGCACCCTTGATTCTTACAAAGGAAACAATGGGAAGGTGATAGGCACCCTAGTGCTGGTGTTTTGCAGACGCCAGAGGGCTATCATCTATGTCATCTGAAGGGAAAAGCCGTTCCCAGGCTCAGGCACCTTCATTGAGAGCGAATACAGGCAGTTTGTCTTTTCGGCTGAATCAGCACCACCTTCCCCATACCCTAAGATAAAGGGCTGGTGCTCCCTGCTCACAGCCCCACTTGGGACAACTCCATGTCTCCACAGTATTTCCTGTATCCAGTCAGCTGGAAAATAGTGCTCTGAGCTGCATATGGTGCTGGATGTTCGAGTGGAGGAGTGTCCAAGTAGAGCCTAGAACTGCCTATGAAAGCATCTATGAAGAGTCTGCAGAAGACACTTTATCTTAGCAGAGAAGGGCATTATCCAGCTGAATGTCAGGGCTTCCAAAATGCTCAACAAATTTAGAACATTGCTGGAACAAGAACAGCATCTGTAGGAACTTCAATCGGTGTAAAATTATCCAGGCTCCTAATCCTTCATCCTCTCAGCATGCAATGAGTTCCACATTGAGTTAGAAAAACAGACAAGTCTAGTGCTCCAGAGATAGACTGCTTACTGCACCATTAACCCTACCGTGGAGGTTTCTTGCTCTTCCCCGGATCAATCAATCCAGACCACTATTCAGCACAGAATCCTTGCTTACCTCTGGGCTGTTGCAACACAACATTGTGCTGCCGTGTAAACTGCTTTTTCCCAGTCCAGTCCTCCACTCAGGCAGGCTGGAGTTATTGGTATTTTTTATTGAAGAGAGAAGCAAATACTTGAAGAAGTGTGCTCCATACACTTCTCCTGTCATTTGTGGTCATGTTACTCATCTGGCCTGATGAGCAACAGTTACTAACATAGCAAAGTAACCCTTGAGAAGAGTTACATGGATTTTAGTTGTATTTTATGCAGTTTCCTAGATAGCAATTACAGACAAATTAGAAGGAGTAGTCAGAAAAACTGAGTGAGATGCTTTTCCAGCAGTGGTTTTTTTGCGTCAGCAGGAGGCTACACAAACCCCTCCCAGCTGACCAACAGACAAGATATCAGAAATCATAGAGTCATTGAATGGTTTGGGTTGGAAGAGACCTTAAAGATCATATTGTTCCAACCATAGTCCTGTCAGTGGACAAAAAAAATTGGGTTAGAGACCTGGCCAAAATGCCACAGGCTGCTCCTCTAAGGGAGAAAAACTGCTGAAGGAGTAAGATATTACTTAGCTGGGAGCTGGTTTAACTGGTTTATTTATGGCCATGACCATATCAGCATCATCCTCACAAAGTTCTGTTACTGCTTTTATAGCTGCATTTCTAGTCCATCAGAAGCATGTAATTGGCATGGTCAGGCATTCCTCTGCCCAGTCCTTGAGTACATGTTCTTGTTGGTTTGTTTAAAACAATACCCAACATCCAGCATAAATCATTTGCTAGTACTAGAATAACATGGGATGTCTGCTCTGGGTTAGTGCACCTGGTTGTGTTGAGGGGAAAAAAAAATCTCAACAGTTTTTTTCTTCATTTAATGGCAAACAACTATCTGTCAGATGTCACCTACACTGGCTTCACCCAGCAAGGAATAAATCAGCCACACTAGCATTTGCTAGATCGCCTGCTGTAATTTTTGCTGTAGTATATTTAACATAATGTCATGGGCACTGTACCTTAATTTATGTTTATGTTTGTGCCCTGAGTATTTTGCTTTCACACACAGTACTTACATTCCCCCCAAGAACACTATGTCTCACTGGACTACGATGTCCTCATCTTGCAGAGCTGCACTGACAGTGGTCACGATAATATTTATGCCCTGTGCCTGTCAGTGTGTTAAGCTAAATAAGCTTCACATAGCTGACAAACCCACTTTGATTATTTTTGCCCCATTCTCTTCATTGGCACATCAAGTTTTCAGGTCTGCATTTGGAACAATCTGCCCTGCCACTGAGATTTGCACAACTCTCCCTTACAATTGGATTGGGCTTTTAAAAAAAGGATACTTCTTCAAAGAAATACATGATGTTTCACCTTGTAAATTCACAGAATCTAGAGGCACATACAGAGCCTTCTCCTCTCTTAGACTGGAAGCCAGAGGCCTCTGTGGGCTGACAGCAAATATGTTGGCCCAGAAATGGTGGAATAAATACATAATCATGGAATCATAGAATCATAGGAGTTGGAAAGAATCTCTGGAGATCATCTGGTCCAACCCCACTACAGCAGGTTCCACAGGAGCATTTCCAGGTGTGTTTTAAATGTCTCCAGAGGTAGCGACTCCACCACCAGTGCTTTGTCATTCTCAAAGTAAAGAAATAGGGCTGGGTGTGAGGATGTGCGTGCAGGATATTTGTTTCTTCTATAACTTGTCTGAATGAGGAGATGTCACATGGTGGCTTTGCCTGCACTGTGAAAAATTAGTAAGTTCCCTGTCCTTCTCTCCTCTCTATTCTAAAGAAACATGTGAGAACTTACATCTTTGTGACAGTGACCACACTATCAAAGTTGCTCAAACCTGGCTGAGGGGTTCAAATATTCATGAAGTAGAGAAGGAAGGAAAGAAGGGGAGCTACTCAGCTGCAGCCTCTCACCCCACTCACATATACTTTGCAAATGGCCAATCAATGGGGTCCTGAATGAGACCGAGACCATGACCATGCCAAAAAGGCTCTCAAGTCCTGTGGATAGGGCAGTTACCCAAGGAAAGGGAGTTTTCCAGGGGTGGCTGCTGTGTGTACCATAACCTGGGCCACCCACCAGGATAGCTGGGTCCAAACAGATCTCCCAAGCTGGCCCCAGCACACCTCTCCCATTGCCAGTTGACATTGCCTCTTCTCTGGGAAGCCTCATAAAAAGCAACAAATAGTTCAGACCCTCATGTCTCTGTTGGGGGCAGTGGTAGGAGAAAAGCCACCTCTGTACAAGAGATACCTCTGTCATAACTAGGTGCACTTCAATGCTCATCTCCTTTTCTGGGGGCAAAGGTGTCAAGGCCTTAAGCAGGTTGGCTGCTCAGGGGAGTGTTACCTTGGGACATTTTCAACTGTGCACCTCACTGAAGACTTAGAAAATAAATAACTTTATCATGCTTTAGCCAGTTATTTTTGATCCTGCCCTCCAAATGTGGTTCTGCTTTCACTTTGCACGGTGACAACCAAGGAAAAAGTTAATTATATTTTTTCCCATTCCACCGTTACCTCAATTTTAATCCTTGTAGACTGTCAGTGTAACTGTCACACCAAGTCATATTTGTGTACTTACAACTTTACAGCCTCCCAGGTTTTTTTCCTGGTCTTCTGTTTTGATGCTGAATATTCTGATCTTGAATCAACAGAACTCTTAAATCTATGTCAAGGTGAAGGAATAACTATTTAGCTAGCTAAGTTCTCTCATTTTATAGATGTGCCACATGAGTCTGTAGACATGGGCAATAGATATGGTCAATAAATGCTCACACTAAGGTCAATAAGTTTCACACTGAAGGTAATTGGATAGAGTAACATTATCTCAGTATGCTGAAGAGCTTGGCTGGATGAGGGACAGGGTGCTCCATAACTTGAAGGATCATATTGCTGAGAAGTATGAGATAATTTCAAAGCTCTTCCCCATGGATTCCTACTAAAATACATGGAAACAGATCTTCTCACTAGTATCCAAGGCTGTACTCTACATCTGTATTTTGCTTTCTTCAGTGAAGATTTTCAGCGATAATTTCTCATTAAATTAATTTTTTTGTTTTCATCAAGACTAGAAACTGAGAAGAATTTAGATTTCCTTTAAATCGTATTCTCTTACTGGCCAAAACAGGGATTCAGTCATAAAGAATTAAACAAAATCAGTTATAAAGAACATCTCTTTGGTCTTGAGTGCTGTGATTTCTTTCCCTAGTTTGCAAAGGGCTACACCCTTTCTTCCTTCCTTGTGTATGAGGAAGTTTTACAGGAACAAACTTATTGGAAGGCAGTGACTCAGATGGGGTGAGGAAGGCACTTGAGAAGGGAGCAATGAACCATTAGCAGCATGTTGGTGCTGCTCATTACTTATTTTGAACATGGAAAAGCATTAGCACCAGAGATCAACTCACTCCTGAAGATAGTTCAAAATCAATAAACCTGTCAGTCACTCAGAGAAGGTTGGGGCAAAACATAGCAGCACTTGTAAGACACATATGAAAGACTGAACCATATGGAGTAAGCAGGCAGTAACCCCGTAATGACACTTGGTGTCAATAAATATAAAGCAATGGATACTGCAAGAGGACTGAGTGGCTGGTAGACCCATCAAAGTTGTTTTTTTCATTGTGCCCAATCAGGAGGAGTCTGAATATAGCAGGTGACACCTCAGTAAAGAAAGGGCAAACAGGATAGCAATGTGAGAGACAGATTAGCTCCCATCCATAATCCCTTCAACTCTATTCTGAAGCATCTACAACTAGAGACAGGTAAAAGCCAGAATACAGATAGACAGAACTGGGGATGACATTAGTGTATTTATCTTCTGCTGTAAAAACAAAAGAAAATAAGAAATATTTGTAAAGATTTTCTTCATGGTCTTTCTACCCTCCTGGTGCTTTTTCAGCTCAGAAAAAAAATCAGTTTATTGACAAAACTGTAAACTCTGCAGCCTTGTCTGGGGAAGAATAAGCTTCCCTACTGCTTTCAGTGTTAATGTCTCAATATCATATTGGGAATGTGGTGCAAATGAAGAGCTGACACATATTCCAAAATGACATTTTTAAATGTCATTTGCAAGAATTATTTTCTATATGGACTGTGAGAAATTATTCAAAAGAGATTTTTATTAGACTTCAACAATGAAAATAACAACTCCAGCTGCAGGGAACAGGCATTTCCTGCGAAGGCAGGCACCTTACAGATCCCAAGCACTCAGTTTTTAAAATTTAGTGAGATGACACAATTTTTATTTATGTTGCAATATTGCCTGGGCTTCACCATTTAGCACCATGTCTTCATTTCCTCTGTTGTGCAAACATGCATGACAGTATTTTGAAGCTGTCCATCTCTATTAGACCACTGAGGAAGCCCTTACAGACAGAGAAAAACACAGAGGAAACAATTGCAAAGATTTATTTAGCGCATTCTGTGCTTGGCACTTAGAAACAGAGTTCCGTGCATAGGGCAAACCTTTATACACCTTTTTCTTCATACATATTTTACATACCATTTTTATTGCCCTCTTTTATATTCATAATATTGAATCCCTCACTAGGCATATAAATACATTTATCTACAACACCTCACAACAAATCTCAATAATATTTGTATTTTGTTACTTGGTATTTGCATTTTCACACAACTTAAATGCATAGCTTGCACCAAGCTACAATTGTTTTCTTATTTTTAAAGGATTTGAAGAAAAACAAAAACAAAAAAAAAGAAGGAAAAAACCCAGAAAAGATGTCAAAAGGCAATGATCTATTTGGTTAAACAGAGATCATGTGGCAGGCAGGAGGCTAGCAAATAGTTGGCCTCACTGTTACTGAAATGCTAATGGATTTCTATTGCAACTCTTGCATGCAAAGTGAGGGAGGCCAGCCATGCTTGTGTAGAGCAGGGTGGCTCTCTTTTCTCATTGCTCTTCCCCATGAGCTCAGTCTGGAGAGTTTCTCCCCATTGGGTTGAGTGCTCTGGGATTTATGTTTCCCACAAAGGCTGTCATCCATTCAGTTTGGGTGCATCAGTTTGGATTACATCAACAGGAGATGAACACCTACTCCCCCTCATATTTTTCTGAAGGTCAGTCCCTGCTTATGTCTGAGACATGTTTGTGGGTTAAAACTGTTCTTTCTCTTCTCTCTTTCTCATCTCTGTCTGCAGGCTGAGTGCCGGTAAGATCAATCCTCATAAAGAAATTGCTGGTCAGGCAGAACCATGGTGAAAATGCAGAAACCTTTTTGGGAGGAGATGCTCCAGCCCAGCGATGCCATTCCTGTGCTACAGTGGAAGAAGGAGCTGTAGGCAGGTGTTGGTTTCAGAAATGAGCTGAGCTGTTCCAGTCATGGGGGTTTTTTGGAAAGGGAGAGGTCTTTAGAGCTATGGGCAATGTAGCTTCAGAGGATGAAGCCTTGGGTAACTGCCTTACGTAGACACTCAGAGGAGGCAGCATATGGACACAGCTTCCTCCAAACCAAGAGCTCACACAAGCTGAGAGTTTATGCATAAATCGTATATTCAGCTGCTTCTCTCCAGCTTCTCATTAAAGTTATGCCCTTCTCTCTGCAATGTCCAGAAAGAGCAGATGCTCCATGCCAGATTTGGAAGCCCTGGGCTTCAACAAGTTGCAACAGTCAAGGTCAAGCTTTCAGTCAAGGCTTTCCATGAGATCCGGTGGTGCATACTTAGGTGGCTTGTGTTCTTGTCATTACAATACTACTTCCACTATAAATCTGAAGGCAAAAAGGAACTAGGATGGGTGGACTCATGGAAACAATGAAGGTCCATCTGCCTTCAGTGCCAAGGACATGCACAGCTTATTAGACCATGTGCACAGACATCTGTGAGGAGGAGCCCTGAACAGCACCATACTGTCTGTTGTCACAGGCATTGGCCGTCTGCTGGTTGCCAGAGGGAGGACTGATCATGTGCATCCCGTGATCCATTCCCGTGGAAAGGTATTGCCTCTCTCCGAAGGCCCCACTGGATGGGGAAGAGCAGAGTAAAGTGCTTTGGGAGGTGGTGAGTTTCTCTGGGCTCGCTGCCAGCCTAGGGGAAGCAGGGAAATTGTATCCATAAAGGTTGTAAGGATTGTGCAGGGAGAAGGCGTTGTAGGAGCTCTGCTGCATGTGGCCACCACCAAACATGTGTGAAGAGGAGGAGGTGGAGGCAGGGCTGCCTGCTTGCATGACATACTGAAACTGGGAGCTGGGAAAGGAACCCAGCTGGCCACTGTACGCCTCCATCTTGCTGTTGCTGGGCAGGGAGGAAGGAGTCGGCATTCCTGAGATCAAGGATGGAGTCCTCTGAGGCATGAAGGTTTCTGAGGGCTGCGAGGCAGAAGCCGTGCCACTCTGCAACCGGTTGTAGCCACCATCGCTCAGCCCTGGGTAGCTCTGCAAGGCGGCCATGTTGCTTCTGGCACACGGGGGATAATCAGACAGGTTGAGGTTGCAAAGCTGACTTTCCCGGCAGCCCACATTGAAAGTGTTGGGGGCCAGATGGAAGGCTGGAGGGGAGCAGGATGGAGAGAGAAGGTGAGAGGAAGCAGAGGGCGATGGGGTCCCTGTGCTGGAGGTGGTCGGGGAGGTGCCTGTGCTGCCTCCTGCAAAACAAAACACATGGGAGGATGTTCAGAGCCCAGGACCCACATCTGTGAAATGAGACGATCTCATTAAAAAACAGCTTAGTTTAATAAAGAAACAAGGGTGGTAAAATGACTGCTGGAAAACTTTCTTGGCAAGAGCTCTCACTTTATTAATAGCATCCCTTGGCCTTTCCTGCTGCTTTTTTGTTATGATTTTGTTTTTCAATGGAGGATTTCTTCCCTTTGAAAATATGAGAGGGAAGCAAGCATGCCACAGAGCAATTGAAGACAGTGGGAAAAGCTGAAAGGAAGCACTTCTCCATCAGTCAAGAGATCTGCCATTTCCAGGCATGTTTATTTAGACTCTCATTTCCCTCTTCAGCTCTATAGAAAGACCACCAGTCAGTGGGCTGCAAAGCCCCCACTAAAAACATGCTTCATCAGCCTCTCCGGGGGCTTGCGGCGGAAAGTGGCTGAAAGTATGTTGGACTTCTGCATCATTCAACAGTTTTTTCAGATAACTCGTGGTACAGTGGTAATGATTTTAGCCAGAAGTAACACTAAAATGAGGGGGGACAGTCTCAAACTATACCCCTTTCCACCAAGCAGAGAAAGTGGATGTGTCAGGTTTTTCAATTATGTCCTTTAACCTTAAAAGGGATTCCATATGTTGTATCACTGGTGTTAACAAAATATTGATATATATGTGCATGTTGGTATCATCAATGTATTGTACAGTTTTTGTGCTGTGAATAATGTAATTTATCATTTTGCACAGCAGGGATGCTCACATGTTCTGTTCTGGGAAAACGAAGATGCATAATACTAGAAGAACAGTAACTGAAAGTGATATAAAAAAACTGATGGCACAATTTTGAATTAGAGAGATTATTTGTATTTATTCCGAATTAAAGGAAACTTACTTTGTTAGTCAGGAAAATCAGTTCTGTGCTCAAGGGAATGCTGTTTTCTGGTCTTTTTGTTTCATTTGAATGATTCCCCTTCCATGAGATCTCATTTCTGAATTAGAGTAACTAACACTGTATCACAGAATCTTAGCATTGTTTAGGCTGGAAAAGATATTTAAGATCATTGGGTCCAACCATTAACGTAGCACTGCCAAGTCTACCACTAAACCATGTCCCTAAGCACCACATCAACATCTTCCAAATACCTCCAGGGATGGTGGCTCAACCACTTTCCTGGGAAGTCAGTTCCAGTGCCCGATAATCCTTTCAGTGAAGAAATATTTTCTAATATTGGCCACTAACTGAAGTGCAACTGAGAAGTGAAGGCTCCCTGGAGACCTTACTCCCAGTACTTAATGGAGGACCACAAGAAGGATGGGGAGAGACTCTTTATTGGGGAGTGTAGCAATAGAACAAGGAGTAAACTGAAAGAGGGGAGATTTAGATTTGATATTAGGAAAAAATTTTTCTCTATGTTGCTGGTGAGACATTGGACCAGGTAGTCCAGAGAAGCTGTGAACTTCCCAAGCCTGTAAGTGTTCAAGGTCAGGCTGGATGGGATTTTGAGAAACCTGGTCTAGTGGGAGGTGTTTGTGGTCATGGAAGAGGGGTTGGATGACCAACATAACTCATCCTATGTTTCTATGAAACAGAATGGGGTATTAGAATGAAAATGAATGCTTATTACAAAGCCACTGCCTCCTTTTGACATTTATTCAGAAGCATAGAATTGTAGAATCATAAAACTCTATGGAGTTGGGAGGGACCTTCAAAGATCATTTAGTCCAACCCCCCCTGCAATGAGCATGGAAAAGCGAAGAACTGAGTCAAATATCTCTTAGAATTAAGGAGAAAATGTCAAGTTCCACTGGCATCACAAGCTCTCTTGATTCCCTTCTTGACAACACTGGAATGCTCAAACTCACTAGTGCATTTTTGCTTCAGAGTTTGAAGACTTCTTCTGTGGATTTCTAATTTAGAAATTATTTTAAAAGGTGCTCTTCCCTGACATACAATCCCTGACAAATTTTGTTGTGGCAAGTTCTCCAGCCTTTCTCCCTGTCTCTCTGTTACAAGTTGTCAATACTGTAGGACAACCAGCAGAAGGGAAAGTCTGCCTCTGCACAAGTAGTTTCAATGCAAAGTCTGTTTCAGTTGAAATTGCTTCTTAAAATAAGTTTGAACCAAGGTACAGAACCACACACACATATTTTCCCGTTAGCCCTGTGCTAAAGAGGATGACCTCTGACAGAGAGGGCAGGCAGAAGGCTGAGTTCATACATCATCACTTGGCCATTAAAGCTCAAAATACTGAGGTCACATAATCACAAAACAAACACAGCACAAAGTGAGATGTATTTAACCCACAGTAATTCTCCACATGGTTCTTTACGCCACATATTTAATGAATGGACTTCAGACAGTGACTTACGTGTTGACAGCATCTGGAGAATAAGTAAAAACATATATGTACTGATGTATGAGCATTTAATGATCTGTTCGAAATAGAATACTTACAATAAATTATTAACTACCGTGTCTTCATTTCAGTCTTCCCTCACCCCATAGTCAG
The DNA here is from genome assembly GCA_013400935.1 of Turnix velox. Classification (NCBI taxonomy): domain Eukaryota; kingdom Metazoa; phylum Chordata; class Aves; order Charadriiformes; family Turnicidae; genus Turnix; species Turnix velox. Next base: position 73,197 of record VZTY01034732.1, read on the forward strand.
CTTTTAAAAACCATGCAGGAGAAGAGCACATGCACAAATTACCTCAACTATTAAGCTTTAAACATCTGCAAAGGAGTTACAATTGAGTCATACCCATAACCAAGGCATTGACTCCACTGAGAGTAAATAGAGATCTCTGATTAGCAGTTATAACATATTCTTAATGGCTCCAAAACTGAAGCACTGAGTTGCACATTACAGGATACCCCAAAAGAGAACTAAAGTGATTCTGCTCTGATTCGTCCCTCTTTGTAGGCCAACAGAAAAACCACGAACTGACAACACAGTAATTAACAAAAACAGTCAAAGAAGATTTTTTTTTTCTTTTTCTCCTTAGCTTTAAAATAATGGGGAAGTGAGAGATCTATCAACAGGAGCAAATCCTAGACCTCATGAATGTCTTTCAAGAATTCTTTTCTACAAATGCCAGGCATAAGCATGGGATGCACTACACTTCATCTGCAGCAGAGAATAACATGAAAGTCTGAAGTTCCTGATCACTTGAAGAATATTGTTTAAAGTAGAATGGAAAACAATACAAAGCAAGGCCTATATCAGCTCACTCTCTTCAGAAAGCAAACGCCTTTACCCTAAGCAGCATTTCTGATCCATCTTTGCTGGCAGCACTACGTATGGGCCAAATGCAACCTGGACTTCTGTGAAGTTTTAACTTGGACTGTAGATGTTACAAAGTCAGCCAAATACCCTTAGAGATGGCAGCAAGCCCAGCAAGTATATCCACACCATTCTACTGTCTCAGATACACAGATGTGTATGTCATTTTAATGGAAGCCATGGATATGAACCAATCTAGTTAAACTTATGCACAAGGCTATGTTTAGGTCTGCTTTAAGTCAAGTGAAACCACATTTAAGGAAAAACAAAATGAATCAGTAAGTAATTCTGTTTTCCTTTCCTCTGCTCACAATTGCCCTGGAAATAATTGCCAACATCAACGGCAGTTACCACAAATGTCACAGTGTCCATCACCCCCATGCTTATCACTGTTCTAGAGTGATTAATTATTATTGTGTCCTGTCTTCAGAAGATCATTTCTGACCTTGCCTATATCAGTCCCCGGTATGTGCAGATTTCAAGTCACATATGTATAAAATGCAAGGAAACTGTGAATCCCTCTTGCCTTGGTATCTGAACTCTGCCTTGCATGGCAAATGGAAGTGATTGTCCTTACAGTGTCCTGCCATAATTTCAAAGGCTTAGCAAAGGACTAGTGGCATCCTGAAAGGAGCGTGCTCTCTCTATGGGTATACAAGTGATAATTAAGTTGACCTTATCGAAGAGAGAGAAGCTTTTCTGAAGAGGGGGAGTGGAGAAAGATCTAGTGCAAGAAAGATCAAAAACTGCAAACTGGACCAAGAAGTCAAAAAAATCCTTGGTAAAGAAGGGAAATGAGAAAAATGAGAATGATGGAAAACAGGGAAACTCTGTGGAAAGAGTGGGATGTGAAGGCAAATCTTCTCTGCTCCACCATTTCTTATGTGAGCACCAGGTAGAAATGGCAGCTCTGTATCAAATTCTTACCCGTGAGATTTGGGGAAGAGCCTACAGCTTATCATCTGGATATAGATAAGAAGTGACGTTAAAATTTCACCTCAAATAGCTTATGACTGCACTTTTCTTCCTGTCACGTGTGTCCTAAGCCTTGGTAATGGTTCTGTCTCCCTGTGTGTTGCAAATACACCTTGCTTTTGCTTTTATCTAGTCTGAGATTGTGTTAAGGACAATTTCAGGGTAAACTGCAAGCCCAAACATACACAGTCCAGGGGTATGATGCTTCTGGGCTGGAGTACTTTTGAAGCATTCAGCATGACAGGGTGCCTGAAAAGCAAAGGAGACCCCTTCCATGAAGGGCAAGTCACATAGAGAACTTCTAACACTGCAGTGTAGATGGAAAACACATCTGTCAGCAGCCAGTGTTAGCCAAGGTTGCTTTCTGGCAACAGGGAAATAGAGTACGAGAGCATCATTGCCAAGGGAGCCTGAAGCAATTGTCCATGGAAAAAATTCTGGGATCTCTCTTACAAATGACACAACACTAGTCAGTCAGTTGATCCACAACTTATCCAAACCTCCTTTATCTAAAATAAGCACATAAACCACATTTGGTCTCAGTTGTGGTGTACTTTCCTGGCTTCTATTGCTACCATCACCTCAAGTGCCTTTGTACAAACCTCTCAGCCCTTGAAGTCCTTGCTCAGTGCTGAAGAGGAGAGAAAGCACAAGCTGAAGCTGCAGTCAGCACAAGATATCTGACTACAAGAGGTGTACCCTGTGCAAATGGTAGTTTCAATCAGCTATAGGGAAGAACTTTAGAGTACTTCAGGGCAACTTGATCATTGGCATTATCGGACCACAATTAGCAGCTCCCAGATCTATCCATGGTTGGGCTCAGACAGTAATAATCACCATTTCATTAAGAACAGACATGGCAGTGGGTCCTCAAAGATTGTGCCTTTAGTTTCCAACAAGGATGTGCAACGTGATTTGCCTTAATTTACATTTTTATGTGTCAGTTAGGACAAAGTTATTATTCTGTGAATGCAAATGCTTCTTGACAGCTCAGCTTACTTTCACCTACAATGGTAGTTTAGATATGGCCTTCATGTTCTGCATGGCCAGCCTATAGCTCAGAGACTGTACTCAACCCATCAGGACAGTGTCTGCCCTACTAACTCAGCCCAGCCATCTTGTCCCACCTTCAGATGTGAACTGAAACCATCCCAAAGGACAGATAGATGGGAGTGATCGTTGCTCGGCCTCACTGATTGGTCTCCTAGAGGAGCCACAGCCCCTCTTCTAATAAACATGCAACACAACATCTCCACCACGTGATAGGCATGTGTCTGAGCACCTGAGGGTGTGGGAAAGAAGGGCTGTGACCACTAGTCATTCATCTGGCTTGCAGTTCTCCTTCTGGTGCTTTGCTTGAGCTAGTAAGCCCTTCTGAGAGGCAGTTTATATTCACTTGGGCACAGAGCCATGATTATGTAGCTCTCCAGCTTTCCAAATGGATCTGGCCAGGAGCTGGCATGTGTCTGGCCAGCATGGAGCACAGACAGAGGAGCCTGTCCATGTAGACATACTCTAAGTCACTCCTGAAAGGTCTGCTTTTTTGCATAGGCTCTACAGGCACGTACACTTGCGCAAAGGGATTTTGTAAAGCATGGAAGGAACCAACTCTTCCCAGTTTTTTTACAATATTCTACCTTTGCACACAACAATAAATAAATGTGATGGCACAAATCCAGGAAAACAAATTTGACCAAAAATGTGAAATTCCGTTCCTGTTCTGTACACTCAACACATGCAGGCATCTTAGGTATGGCTGAGGAAACTTGATCTCTGTCTTCCAAGTTACTTCAACTTTGGCTGCAGAGCAAAAATGAAGCACTTGCCTAAAGGTGGAAATCTGAGATGGTAATGAGGGAGGGTTTGTGAGGATTGTCAGGTCATCTGACTGATAAATTATGCGGCCAGAGGGTGCCACTGTAATCTTCTGATCCCATGTCCTTTAAGAGAGAGGCCTAGAACCAACTTGGATTCATTCCTGTTTCAGGCACCACATGCCTCAGTTCTGCTCAACACCTACTTGCTTCTCCAGGCATCTAAATGTCACAAAATCAGGTGTCACTCCTGCTCTCACACATCACAACTTATGTCTTTCAAGTATAACTGACAGCCCGAGGTTTCTCTTCCAATTTCTTGTTTTCCAAAACTCAAACCTACCACCTTCAGGAGGACTGAAAGATTCTTCATCACATACTTTTTGTGCCACCACTGCCCCTCTGGAGTCCTTTTTTGCCATTCTGGAAAATGAAACAGCTTTGTTGCCTCTTTCTCATGCTTTCACCAAGCAAGGGCAGGGACTCTTGCTTTGTTACATGCTGGAGTCTTTCTACGTTCTTTCCCCATTTACAGGAACTAACATTTTCCTTTTTCATAGTAATGAGAGCCATTTCTGTCTTCATGGAGTATAGCTGCCTGTTTTGTCTCTAGAGCCTTTCCTTGGCCAATTATCAAATTATGAATTCACCAGTAAAATTTTTAAAAGGCCCTAATGAGACTTGAAATGTACCACGTGCCAATTTGCTGGGCTGGTAAGGGAAACATAAAGAGGGCTTTGTAGTTCTTTGAGATACAACTCACGGAGTGTGAGAAAGACGGCTACAAGAATAGATTTAAAGGGGAAAGTATGTACCATATGGCACAAAAGTGAGGAATGAAAAGTAATTTTACTTAAGGTTAGTAAATTATAGAGAAAGATATTTTTCATAAGTTTGCTTCAAGTCACGAGAATCACTGGAAGTAATGGTAGATCTAGAACTGCTCAGACTAACACTTTAGTTCAGTTTAGCTTTTACAGATTTTTGCAGCACAGGCTGGGCAGTCATAAAATTAGAGATAAAACCTCAAACCAGGACACTTGCCTCAGTCAGCTGCTGAGATAAAAGAGTTTCAAGATGTAATTCACAATGTCTGACTTCCATTCCCTTCTATAAACATAATACCAAGAGAACTTTCCATAAGTAAGAGATGACATACCCTTCCCTGTCCCTTCGGCAAGCACAATGCTGTCTCAGGAGAAGACCTGTTGCACAGGGTTTTCTGTCTTGCTTGCAGACAGTTGCGAAGTGGCATAGGCAACAATTTGGTGTGCTGTACATCAGCTCCTACAGAAATTTCTCCTATTTCCCTTCTGTACAGACAGATCAAATCAACTGAGGCTTGGAGGATGATGAGCACCTCACTTCAGTGGAAAAAACTGCTCACCGGTGATAATCACATATTCTCCCACACATTTACAACCATCTGGTGACCACAACCATTGACAAGGGGGTCGTGTAACAATACCTACCTGACGAGATGACACTGAATGGAAACTGAAGGCAGAAAAGGATTGTGACACAAATCCTTCAGGAAGTCACAACAGAAGCTTCTTCAGCTTTGCAGATGAAATTATTAACTGAAATCATGACAATTTCTTTGTTGGTGACAAAAGAAAACTGAATTGCAGTCCTCTCCTGCCATTCTTGGTGGAGTCTGCTTTGGGCCAAGACAGGCCCTGGAAGATCCAGCACAGTAAATGATTAAAAATACAGTAAAATACTATAAAACCCCAGAGGCACTGTGGTTCAAAAATTCTGAACTGAGGAACAATGTTGCAGTATTTTGCAAGCTTAAAGCACACACCACTTTCTACTCCTCACAAAATAATGTGCCACTCTTGAGGAAATTGTGAAAAATCTTCAAAATACCTTTATTCCCCTTCATTCAGCCATGTGCAATCTAATCACCACACATAACAGTGATTTGGGCTTCAGTAATTTAACTTGGGGGTAAACACCAGGGAGTATAACTGTGTTTCCACCACCTTTCAGGTTGTCAGGGACTTTGACTCTCAGCCCTTTGTGCCACATCTGGGAGGGTATCTTAGCTTTTCACTGTGAAAGATGAGACCTTAGAGCACCAGAAACACCCCTTCCCTTCAGAAAAGCTGTTTGCAGCTTAACCAAGAAGAAGCCGCAAAAGTTTGTTCCCTGTTGCTTTGTTTAGATGAGGCAATGTATTAGCCATTTGAAGTATGCAGCAGAAACCAGCTCTTGATCCCAATAACTCTGGCAACGATTGCTCTGTTTCCAATCTCTTCGTCAAGGTCAAAAGAATCAAGAAGATAATTGAGACCAAACCCAGATATCTGACCTCTGCCAATAGCCTAGACCATTCACAATCGATTTTGAAAGGGAAGCAGTAACCAGATTATCCTGGTGGCAACACTGAGAGAATAGATGGCTGCTGTTAGAAGGCAAGTGGCCAAGCAGATGTCTTTGTGGGATGTTCAGCCTCCTTTGACATTAGCAGATACTCCCTTTTGGGAAGCATTATTTTGGGGATCTGGGATCTCAGACAAAGACAAAAGGATCTTAATAGTTATTTGCTTCTTTCTGTCTCACGGCATTTCTGATGTCTTTAGATTGAGTTCTGGAGGGCTCAGTATTCCCTCCACTTGACATTAACACATAATAGTGCATTTGCAATATTGTTTTCAGATGAAGGTAATCAGGGCAGCTCTCTGAATACTACTGTCAACATAGAGAAAAGTATTATGCCAAAGAAGAAATGAGTAACAAGCAATACAGAGAAACATTGGAAAGACAGAGGTGGTGCCTGCCTGAAAACTTTTACAGACAAGGAAGCTGGAAAAGCAGCAACACCTAATCTCAGGGTATCTGTTTCCCATCTGCAGCCTTAGGGTCTGTCTGGACTTCAAGAAAACACTGCTCCTTTCCAACAATAAATGAGAAGTTTGAACCTCTTTCACATAGAGGAGAGGGACCCTTGTGTGTGTATTTTTGTTGATACAAACTACAGGGTTATGATGTTCCCTCTCAGAGGGAAACACCAATGTGATTCATGATTCTCTAGAGTTAGCAGCAAACCTGCTGATACCAGAAATAGCAACAGGTGTCTTACCAGTGAGGAGCACACCCCTCTTTTCCTCTCCTACCCTTTCAGACAGATTTCAACCTCTGGATGCTAATCTCAACAAGTATTAATGACAATTTTGCAGTCTGTCTAGCAGCTGGCCTCTCTACCTCAGGTATCCAGTACAAGATCAATGCAGATGCTCATATTGACAAAGAAAGAATTGAATCTACTGAAAGCAATCAGCAGAGAGTAAAGGCACCTATTCAAGCAAAGAAAACACATTTGAAAGGAAAGTTGCCTTGAGAACTCACCAGTTAAAGCTAAAATGTTTGACTCCTGTGGATTTGGTATGCATGTATCAAAACAGTAATTTAATGGTGAAGTAAAATTTTATGTGCTGTGAACCTGCTGATATACCACATTGTGTGACTCTCATACTGGTTTTGAAATTCTGCTTAGGAGGCTATTCTTTTTTTATAAGCTGACAGTGTACTTTCAGTTTTACTTCTTGCATAATCACCAGCTTTTGTAGGGAGGATCAGATATTGAACACTATTGTAGTATTGTCCCATTGCCTTTCTAATCTCTATGCCCCGGTGAAACTTAAAGTCACTGATAGCAATCTACTCATCACAATATCCTATGGGAAACTGTATCACATAGGAGCCAGCAATAGCTCTTTCTACTCTTGGAAAGTGACACACACTCCAGAGTTACTGGAACACTTATTTTCTTTTTCCCCTCTCTTTTCTTTTTTTTTTTTTTTAATGTTCTCTAATAAAATCAAGAAACTGAGCCACATATTTTTAATAATGAGAATCTGGATGAGGTTCAGTCTAAATTTTGAAAATATATTCCAATTAAAGACTTTAATAGTTTCTTGGCTTTCCACACATCTCATTGCCATGTGCATTCAATAATCCCAAGTCCCCCTTTTTCTTAGTAATAAGTGGACTGCAGAATGGGTGACATCATGCTCCAGAAGATCAGCCTCTCCTGGATTGCTGTTTTCTGGGGATTTTTTGCAAAGATTTTGTTCCCAAGGGACTTTTATTCCAAACTGGCTGCAGATCTACTGTGCTTTGTGTCAAATAGGGTGTTTGCCCTTGTAAGGCTGCAATGCCTCTTGGACTGTGTGCTCCAAAAGAGAGGTTTTGTTCTCAGGCCAGGGGGTTTCACTGATGAAAACAACACTTCTCCATAGTAGGACTTTGGTCACTACTGGTGACCACTAAGGTCACAGACCAGCAGAGCTTAGTGGTGTGCCTTACTTCAATGGCAACACAAGCAAATAAAGCTCATGGACTGCTAAAGTCAGCCGTATCAGGCATCTGTGTGACTGGTAGTGATATCAAGCACTCAGTTTGTGTGGCAGCTGAAACCTGTCATTGTGTAGATTAGAAAGTTATTTAATCCCTGTATGAAACAGCTGCATCCAGCACGCCAAGTATCGATTCGGTGTGTTTCACTGTGGCCCTTGCTCAACATACAGCTTGGGCCAAACAAATGAGCAAAGTACTAGCATACATGCTTAATGACAGAAAGGATAATGTGGAAAAAATTATACTACATTTTGATAATTGTATCATGTGGATGCATCTGGAATACTCTGTGCATATTAAAGAAATGATTAAGGACTGGGAAAATTTCACAGTTGAAGAGAAATGAAATGGCCAATGCTATTCACTGTGAGAAACATGGGAGAAGGACATAAAAAAATCTCTAAAACAATTAAATTTATGAATAAGGTTGATGAGGGGGAACAAAAGGGATTTAGAGTAGAAAAATCAGAACTTCGTAATGTTCCACAGTTATGTCATAAAAACATGGAAATTGCAGTCACGAGAGCCTGTCAAGGATGGCTGACAAAGCTAACACATGTTCTTCTCTCTGCAAGACAATATAGGCCATAAAGATTCAGTACTTGATCTTCTTTTTCTGAACTATGCAAACCGGGTTTTCCTTCTCCATTCAACAAACCATCTGACGTTTTTTTTTTCTGAGGCCTCTTCAAACTCTTTCCATTCTTAGAAATATGTAGAAGACCATATTGTAATGTTTGCAGTAAGGAAATTGTCTCCCCTCTGCTTGCCACTATTTTTCTCTGCATTGGAGATGGCATATCACTTTTTATCACAGTACTACATACACTGTCCCTTGCCAGTGCAGTGGCTTATGAACTGATACAACCAAATTCTTGACAGTGCCAACACATTCCAACACACTCAGTAAGTATGTCCTATGTTTTGTTTCTAGACACATGATATTTTATCTGATTGAACTAAAAGTATCACTTTGTCTGAATGTATGCAATTACCAAGCAATCTCTATTGTCCATTTTCCCCATCAGCATTGAACACTTTGCAATCTTAATGAGATTTGTACCTTTTAGCAACTGCACAGTTTCATTCAGTTCTGGACAAGGTAGCTCTGGAACCAGTCTCTGCATAGCAATATTTGGACCCTCCTCGCTGGGTACTCTATTCACAGTTATCACATCAGCTCTGAGATCAGTCAGCTACTCATTAGCACACTAATGCTAACTTTTTTCACATGGGCACATATGGCAATGCATGCTCTCCAAAAATCTACATTTTTGGAGATAATAATACATTTACTATTATTGCTTCTATCAGTTAAATAGTTATTTCTATCAGCCATATCTCTAACCTAACCAAACAATTAAGTTGGTTTTGTTTGACAGAACTGTCTTGGAAAAGGATGATATTGTTTTCATTTAATGAAAAAAATACCAAGTGACAACAGAAAAATACAAGGATACATGGCACAGAAAAATCTAGCTGGAAAACAGCCGGAGCACCATACCTCAAGCTTCTGCCTCAGAAAGCTCAGTTTACCCTATCACAATAAGGCAGGCTTGTCTCTAGAAAATCTAGCCTGAATTCCACGGTTCCTATAGGAAATCTGTTCCAGCACTTTTCTAGACTTCATATAACTTGAGCCTATTGCTTATTTCTTATTCAAAACAGACAGCACCTTATTTCAATGCTATTATGTACTCCCTCCCTCTTCATCAGGGTGAACAACCATCATTTGCTCCTCATCTGTATTGTTTCTTCCTAGTCACATGGACACTTTTTGCAGCTGTCATCCTATCTCTATGCAGTAAGGATGCACTTCTCAAACTATAGAAAACACATCTAGTCACAAATGTCTTCTGTATTCCCAGTACATTTTCTCAACGAACAATTCAAGGGATAAAATGGAGGCTACAATTCATCAAATGTTTAGTCAGAAATGGCATATATTCACACAGCTTTGGAGAAAATAGTATGATTTAGAATTAAAAGTGTCTGTCTGTTAAAAAATATCTTGAAAACTTAGAGTTCATAAGCATGCAAGAGGGTGAGATAACAGCAGGCAGAGCTTTAAATTTCTGGGTGGGAGAGAGGAGTAGAGTCCCAGGCAAAAAAGCTTACATGAAATGACTGGCCAGTGCTCAGAGATCTGAGGTGTAATTGCTTATGCTGATGTCATTCGTTAAATACCAGAGATTTACTCACCCAGCACACAGTTCATGTACATGAAAACAGAGAAGAAATGAAGAGGTATGGGTGCTGCACATCCTGGTCATCTTATGTTTTGAAAGAGTCTTATATGTGCCTTAAAGCCACCTCAGCATTTTTTGCTCTTTCAATCAGCAACTTACAAGGATTCCAGACCAGCACATTTCTGATGGCCCTTGGAGGCTGTCCCAGCAGCCAGAAAATAAAACAAAGCGTATTTGTACCTTGACTTCGCACCTATTGCAGAGTCCAGGGGTCAGTCAGCTTGTTACAGCAAAAACTGAAGAAGTTAACACTATGGTGGAGAGAATATTACCAATTCATTTTCTTGACATCATTTTGCATGTCTAAATGCAGAGCTTAAGAGCACTGTTTTGTAGTGATTTATTAAGTTTTGAGACTGACTTGTGAACATAACTTTAACTAAGAGCTGCCCTAAGCCTGTGGTGCAGTGGCAGTGGTCTACACAGAGCCAGCTGGTCACAGGGTACTGGCTTGCTTCCTAGTTTTTCAGCTGCCAAACTATATTAAAACAAACTAAAAATACATTAAATACTTTCCTTTCCTAATATTACCTTACCACGTAAGAAATAGCTGGACTTGCCACTAGGATGTTATCTGATAACCAGTAGGAGGAAGGGGGGGGAGGCCTGTGAGGCTGAAAAGGGGGTGAGACAGAGGAGAGAGACTGCTTCAGTGACTGCAACCAGGAGGAGAGGCTGTTATGTTTCTATTTAGGAGAGTGATGAAAATGTTTCTGAATCTCTGCCTTAATCCACCTCTGACAGCACACCCCACTGCAAGTGCTCCTCAACACAAGCCCCTGAGCTTGTGCAAAACCTCTCCTGCTCCACCCTGTACTGTTTATGAAGAATTGGGTGGTCATGTAAAGACCACGCATAGCGAGTCTAATACAATCAATAGGAGTGTTCTCTGTCCTCCTCTGGTGCTGTGCCATCAGAAAAATAATTTAGCAACTGACATGGGGTGTTGCATGTGGAATCGGGGTCAGGGACAGACAGCCAGAAGAGATTCCTGCACTAGATCCCTTTCCAGTCCTGTCTCAGTGAGGGGCAGCCCCAGCAGCCATTGCTGTTCTCTCTCCAGAGGAGACCACGCCATCCCCAGATGAGTTCAAGATCTAGAGGGAAGCTTTGGGATGGTGCCAAGTTGATTGTGAGGGGATGAAGAACCTGCCACACAAGGCATGCATTTGGTTTTGATTGTTTAACCTCATAGGCTTCACATTTGAATAGTTTGGAATTGTTTCTTTTCTTGAATGTATATTGGATTTTAAAAAGTACCAGTTTGCTCTGACACCTCTTTTCCCAGTAACCACTGTGTTTTTAACTAGAAATAGCTGCAGTGAAGTGAATGGGGAAGTCCTACCCATGAGAAAAAAAAATAGCAACACAACCTGAAACTAGAGATGAAAGCCCTACTTAACACATGAGAGATGTAAAGGGCAGAAGCTATGAAAAGACACAGCATGAACAAGCGGAAAACACTTGGCCTACCAATAATTTCTCCGAGACTTGTAGGAACAGAAAGTCTCTCCAACAAGGCCACTGGGTTTTGAAAGTAAGGCAGCATGATCCTAGGGAAAGGCACATTTCTGGTCTCCTAAATCTTCAGAAGGACATACACTCCTTGTGTTTCTACACAAATGGCAAATGTCAACTAAATGGAGAACAATGTATCTGACACTCCAGTAAGTTTCCTCAGTCCCTCTGTGCCCTCCTCACATTTAATTCATGCCATACACTTGGGCTGGCTCACCTTGCTGCTTCTCCTTCCTGCTTCTCCTTCTAAGTCCTAGCACTGGGAACACCAAGGAGAGGAAGTAGTTCCATAGCACCTCGTATAAGGCACAGCCTGCCCATCGTTTCTATCCACCTTCTCTGCTCTACTTGCTTTCACAGCAGTCCAGAACATGTGACATTCACATCCCAGCTGCTGAACACACAGCAAAGTGCATTGCTGCCTTTACATCCTTTCTCTCAATTTTTCTACATCTCTTAGCATGCCCTTTGTGTGCTTACCTTGCTGTTTCTGCATGGTAGTGAAGTCTTCAAAGGTGAGAGTGCGCACGGGTGGCCTCCAGAAGGCGTAAGTCTCCATAATGGCCTCCAGCCCTGTCCTGTGCAATGAAAATATAGCAAGGAGAGAAGGATGTCAGTCAGCTGGCAAGAGTGTTATCAATGGGGAAAGAGGGCTCTGACCTTGTCTGAGAGGCTAAGAGCAGCCACCAAAAGGTCACCTTGGCATCTGTGAATTCCTCAAGTGAGCCTTCCTGCACAGGTGCTAGCCACTGGACTAAAATGAAACTTCCTCAGACCAGGATTTGAAAAACTCCTCATGGTATTACAGCTCCTCATTTTAAAAAAAAAGATCCCAAACTCTCCATTTGCTTTGCAGGGAGCAGATGACTATCAGCCCCTTAAAGCATACCTTATCACAGAGCAGGCTTCAGCTATGTGGATGTAAGATGTAACGCAAAAGGAGTTTTGAAGTTCAGCTTTCAGAATCAGAGTTCTTACAAATTTTATAACTTTTCCCAGCAACCTCCTAGTTATGAATACTGCTTTTATGTAGTCTAGGAAACCTTATAAAAAGGAATCTCTTTGGTTTTGGACTTCAATTAGAAATGTTTAAGAGGTTTTGTATATAAGATCTGCATCATCTCTGCTTTTGATTCCTTAGTCACTGCAAAGACAGTACCAAACTAAAAAAGACAAAAGCCTGGTGTGAAGTTTTCCTCTTGAAGGGTGGGGATATCACCTTTGTTTTTATTTCCACTACAAAATACTAGATGTGCTGAAAGTCTCTATCTCCATCGGCTCAGTGAGGACATAGGTGTATTATCAGCTAAAGACCTTTATGTCTTTACAAGACAACCCCCTGAAATTTCTTCTCAGAAAAGACTCTCCTATGTGGAAGCTGCACATTGCTCTGTTCCCCATTCCTCACTTTCCCCTGTCTCTTTTCCAGCAGTAGGTTATGACCCTCATGCTGTCTGAATACAACAAGAGATGCTTCATTAAATGCGAGAACATATCCTCTTTCAATGCAAAAGGCTCTAACATCCCCAGAGCCTCTCATCAGATGTTGAGCTGATACTGGAGCCGCCTTTTGCTTCTGAAAATGTCTTTCTGCACGTGCCTCCATTCACTCAGTTAACTTTCCAAAGTCTCCCCGGAAGCTCAGATGCTTTAAATACATTGGAGTTGGCAAACCAAACTCTGTATTTTAGGAGGAGGTTTAGAAGAGAGGTTGTTGCGTGGTGTTTATTAGCTGCTAAGCTGTTAGAAGTAGAAACAGAAGACATCTCTGCATAGCAGTCTCACACTAGCACTGAGCACATTACAACGAAACTATTTGGTTAATACAGTGGCCTCTGCCAGCTTGTAGAGCTCAGAGACAACAAGGCAGTGCAGACTGTCAACCTATCTGCTAAGCTGGGCTCTCTGTGCAAAAGCATTACTTTGACTACTATATTCACTACTACATTCAGGAGCTCCTCTACTCGCTGCATCAGAAACCCATGCATGTTCAGATTTCACAGCACACAGTGAGGAAGAGAATAGTACCTTTTTGCAAGCAATCTTTTGCCTGAACATCAAGGGAAGGACTTTCTGGTACAATACATTCAAAGGCCCAAATTACCCTGACCAGGCTGCAATGCAACAAGGTCCACTGTTGAAAGGCCCTGTCTTGGTGACTAAAACCAAGTAATACAAGCAGAAATATAAACTGCAAGTTCCAGCTGTGCTGACCCAGCTGCTCTGCATCTGACTCAAAGATTGTGTGGACAAGTAGGTAGACCAGGTCTCTAAAACCAGTGTTCAGATAGTCTGTTCAAATAGACATTAGTCCCCAGTGCACATAACTGCTCTCTGCATCAGCATCTGATGTCTAGCTCTGCTCTCATGACTCCGTTCTAGTAAAATCCAGCCCCTCAGAGAAACTGTAGAGGCAGGTCAAAGCTATTAGCCTTGCCTCTGCCTGCATCACTCTTAGCTCAACTGGACTCAGAGCTCAGTTGCTAGGTCTCTTTACCACTTTTCCCTGTATCAATGCATCTCTCAAAAGCACTGCTCAACTTGTACTTCAGAAAGAGAAAGCAGAAGGAAAACAGGAGAAAACAAAAAGAAGAAATGAAAGAGCAAATTGGTAATCATATCTTTTCAGGTTTTGATACTGGCAGAGGGTAAATACCAGCACTGAGTGCAGCAGAGCAGAGCAAAGCTGCTCTATTCTTACCCTGTATGCCAGGTAGAAGATGGATGCCACCAGGGACTTATCTACTGCTCCAGTGAGGCAGGTCTAGAACAGCCCCTTTGCTGTGGGCACAACTCCTCTCACTCTTCCCTTTCCACACTGCAACTTCTGGCAGTAAAATTGTCTTCACTAGGTTCACAGATTGCTGTGGAATGCTCCAGAAAACACTGCCACCACAGGTACTTCAAGAGTGGATGTCAAACTCCACAGCTGGTTTTAAGCCACCTGCTCACCTCTTTCCTCTTTCTGCTCCCAGTGGGAGTCCCGTACTCCTCCAGAAGTGTGGATATGCTGAATATTCATTTGAAACACCCTCAATAATTATGCAGGTAACAGAGCTCAAAGTTATGCTCAGTTCTCTTATACATAAATTGAAGTCCTTGTATACTAGGTCATCCTTTTTCCCCTGCTTTGGGTCTTTTGAGTTTTTTAAACTTTGTGCAGAACAAATGCTGTGGATGTTTCTGGAATAATTTCTAAGCAGAACACATTCTTACTGAATTTGCAGATTCTTCCATGCAACAGACAAGTTTCATGAGACATCAGCTCTTTGTGCTAGCCTGCTAGGCACTTATTACCCCAGGTATGGGTATTGCAGAAAAACATCATGCAATATCGCAGAAACAGCGTGGGTCAGAATGCACACCAACTATTTGTGACTGATTTTGTAACTCCATCCTTAACATTTCAGTATAATTTTTTCCTCCTTCCTGCAATTTGTTGGGTGTTTCTGGTAAAAAATTGTGGTGGGTTGAGGGGGTGGGAATTGAGGAACTACAACTAACAACCCTCTCACATATTGGTTTATGATATTAGCATGATACCAAGACATCCAGAGTCACATCACAGATCTCCAACACAGGACATAAAGGCAATGTGCTTCTAGTCAGCAGAAAAACTGCAGTGCCAGGCAGTTCCAGCCCCTGAAATGAACACAAACCCAACCTGAACAATGAAGAGACATTTTAGGACAGCAATAGATACTGCCAAAAAAAAAATGTTTTTTTCAGTATTTCTGAAATCTCAGCAACTTCTTTCAGGTTTTGGTAAGAGCTGCTCGTACTAAGCGTGCTGAATAATATCCATGTGGTATTCACTTTCTCTTCCAAAGAACTGCACTGAAAAACTGACTTCAAACTGTCTATCAGACTGTAAACCCTCCTCCCTCACACCATCTTTATGAAGGAAGTAAAAAAAGTATGAGAAAAGAACTCACTGCCAGCTTCATTTTAATAAGGTCAGTCCTTTAAAAGGCATCCAAAATTTGCTCTCTCTTTTTCATTCATTTTTTTATTTTTAGTGCTATAAAGTTTTAATAATAGGCAATAAATGAAACAGTTCTATTGTCTGAAAAATGAAAAAAGATGTACAAGCTATCTGTGCACCTCCATAATCCATCCCATATGCCTGACCTTGCCATTCCCACTGCACGCAGGATTCAGGTCATCATTTCATTGTTGACTGAGAAAGCCAAACTATTGGCTCCAAGCGCCCTCCTGGCTCTATTACCCCAGACAAAAGCTCAAAAAGCACTTCCAACACAAACAACTTTTATCCATCTCAGCTGCCCACATCTGAAAGGGAAGTGCTGTTTCTTGCCTTCAGCTTAGGGTTTTTTTCCTATTCTCACCCTGCTGGGTTTCCTTATTGTTGCCCCTTTTGGCTTCCTCCTGGATAAAGAGCTTCCCTAAGCCTCCCACTGTCAAATGAACTTTACTCAGTCTCCAAAAATAGGCTCTGTGGCATTAAACCTGCACCCTCACTACCTAAACATTCGGCTAGCTGAGCTCCATATGTCAAAAACTCATGTTGTTGATCTCTTGAAGTTCAGGAAAGCCATCAAGTAATAGCTGCCTCATACATACTTGATATAGGTATCCTTTCACCAGCATAACCAGTTCTCTTGCTGTATTTTCACAGCAAGAGAAACTTGCTGTGAAAACTTTCTACTTTATGTTCCTTAGTAGATGAAGCAAAGAGGAAATCTCTAAGAAGGAACTAAGAATCATACTACACAAGCTGACTCCCAGACTCATCAAGACTGATGGCTACATTTCTGAATTACTGAATTACTGAATTACTATAGAGGGTGTGAGTGCTTCGAGACTGTAAAACAACTTCTAGCCACTGAAATGTTTGCATGCTCCATTCACTAAAATACCCCAATAGTTCTTCCCCCACAAGGATTGAGGCAGTCAGCTGTGAAGGGAGACAATCGTGCAGGCAGCTGAGGGAGAGTCAAGTAGGGATCCATGAAGGGATCACTCCAACCAGATACAGGCAGTTACATCATGATAGGGTGTCCTTAGGGCAGGATGGTTTTAGCAGTCTCTTGTATTAATGAAGGCAAAGCACACTAATAAGGAAACATACAGAAGAGTTGTGAGCTGATGGAAGTGAAAGATTTGAAAGGAAAACTAGTATTTCAAAAGAACAGTCAGACCCAGAATTTCTGCAGCAGGCAGCAACAGTGGAAAAATATCAGAATAAGAAATACTTGAAGAAAAAGCATCCATCCCCATTTCATCGAAAAGCACCAACAGAAAGCAGAGAGAAAATATCCTATGGAAGAAGTGGCCTAAGAATCCCTCTTCTCCCACCATGCTCTGTTTTTTTCAGTGTTTGAGTTAGTTCTCCATCATTTGCTAGCACACTCTGCCAGCAAATATAGCTCTGATTTGGTATCCTAATGTCACTCGGACATGATGCCTTGGAGCAGGCTCAGGCATTCAGTAGCTCCTTATAGATTTTTTTTCCTTTAAGACATATTACAGAAAACCTCTTGGACAATTACTATATTTGCCTGCTTCACAAAAGACCCCTTTTCCAAATTACCCTTTTTCTTTTTCAAAAGAGGTCTGCATTTTCATTGGGATGTTCTCTAGCTATAGCTTGGTTCACAGTATCTGACCAAAGTCATGGGGATGCAGCAGGCTGCAGAGCATCAGGTAACCTGTGGTCCTAATAAAATTAGAAAGTCCCAAGAGGAGCACAGTTAAGTCCTATTTGGAAAGTCCTTTCCAAACACAGCTTGGAGCTTAATGTTTTTCTCCCTGCTACGTGTACATCTATGTGAGTGTCCTCTTTAAAGGCAGCAGCTGAGAGTCAGTGTCCTCCACTAGTCGACAACAGCGGTGCAACCTTACCCAGACCACTGCTTGTGAGGCAGGCGCCTGACTGCTATATATGCTTGCAAATACCTTTGCCTGTTTTTTCTTCCTAAAGCCTCTTTGATGTGTAATACCTTAAAGATTTTAATTCCTCTTTACATCAGCAGAGAGCCTTACTGAGCCCTCCCCACAGCTGCAGCCGTGTAGCAATTTCCTGCCCTTTCTTAAATCAATGAGCTACAAAGATCAGTAATTCCCAACCTTTTCAGGAAACTGTCCAAATTCACTGGGCTAGGACCTTATTAATGTTTTCCACATTAATCTAGCCCACCATGTACCTGGAACTGCATCAATCCCTCTCCTAAACCCAGCTGTATCTCTGCACACAGGGAAGACCTTGTACTTGAGGCACAAATCATTTCCTCCACACAGGATAGGAGAGCAGAGTAAGTCACACATGAATTAAGTACCTAAACTAATGCTAATGGCTGGAATTAAATAAGGATGGCAGCATCTTTTAACAGAGCTACATTTAGATAAGAGTAGAGGAGCTGAGCTAGGAAATCCCTAAGTCAAGAAGATGTCTTCTGTTCGATCCTGGAGAGAGTGGCATTTACATAGGTGATGGGAAATGTGAAGTGTTGCCCATTCACTGAATACTTCCCATACCAAACCATTAACGAGCCAGCAGTCCTGGTGAATCACACAAGAGGAGCATGTAAGTAAAAACTGAATTATAGTGCCCACAGGGATAGCAAATGAGGTCTGTGCACACAACTTTCACTCTGGCCTGCGCACTCAGAACCTCACTTTACAGTCCTAGGGTTCTTGTAATGTGGTCAAGTATGTCTAATTCTGTAATTAATTTCATGTTTAAAGCCTTTATCATGCTGATTTGAAGGATGACCACATCATTTACATGTGAAATATTTAGATCTGCTTCACATTCTGCTGGGTTCATGAATGGGAGAAAAAGACAAAACTTTTTTGTTTGAATTTATTAATATTTTATGATAACTATGTAATGTACGTTACTCCTACAAGTCTTTTTTGATCAAGGCTCCTGTTTTACAGTTGTGTTCTTCAAATATAACATATTATAAAAAAGCTTTAAAGTAGTTCTGCTCTTCATTTCATAAAAATGCTAACAAATTTAAACAATACAGCCAAAGTGAAACAATTTGACACCACTTTAGGAAAAAGGAAAACTTAAAATGTTTGAAACTAGAACATTTTTTACCTTTATCCTGAAACTCAGTTTTACTTCAAATGTAAAGCTAGTGTTTGTGCTCCAAGTTTTGTAAACTCCTGTGAAAATTTTTAAAAACACACTTCAGCCAGGTATACGTATAATACAGAACAAGTAAAAACGCCTAGTCCTCTGTCTCATATCCTAGAGGACATTATTTTGCAGAGGATTAGACTCTGACCTTTTTGTTTCTTTTACAATCTGAAATTCTCTATTTTCTATCTCTGCTCTTCATTTTAATAAGTTTTTTAAAATCAAATCTACAGAATCTGTACAAGTTCATTTATTTTATCTGTTTCTTTGGGTATCACGGCACCATATCAGTAACACATGAATAGTTTACCAATTACTTATCAGAGATGTTAAAGAAAGTTTTAATTGTGTTTCTTAACATCAAACAGAAAAGCTCTAAGGAACATGAAAATAATATAATTGGGCATGAATAAATTAATTATCCATCAGCAAAAAACCCTCAACATCAAAACATATATCCAGAAGAAAACAGCCTTGAAAAGAGTGGTAACAGAAGAGGTAGCAAAGTAGACGTGAACAGGAAATTAAATATAAAACAACAACAAAAAACAGTCACAGGAAAAATGTTGTTAACCAGAAAAATGGTAAGTTATCTAAGAATATCTAAAACCCTCTCTCAGGGTTTGGAACTGCAGGATCCAGGCAGAAGTAGGACCAGCACTAGAGCAGAGGAGCAGTCTTCTTGTAAAAAACAATGTCAATCTAGCTGGATAATCCAGAAAGTATTTTCTAAGGAAGCTACCATCGCACATTGGACCTGTTTAGGCAATGTAAAACAGTTCCAATTCCTCTAAAAACCAGTCTACACCAAATTCTGTAAAACTTAACTAGAATTACAAAGTGCCTTCCTTGGCCTCCAGCATATGTCCTTTGTGCTCGTTATGGAAAGGAGAGAAAAGTGAGGAAACACAAACAAGCTTCTGTTACCTGTTTCTCCCAGAATCTCTGAAACCTTTAGCAAAGGGGTTCCTGTCAATTTTTAATCTGGTGATCTACAAAGGAATAAAAAGTTAATTAGTTGATATCTCCAAACTTTCTTCTTTCAAGAAATTATAATCAGTGATTATAACCACTCTTACCCAAACCACACTTACAGTGATCTTTCATATTTATTTCCTTGGACATACATTAAAGTTGCCCTTCCAGTGTCTATGAATTGATTATTAGTTTAGTAAATGAAGAGTGCCAGAAGCAGAAACCTGGCAACATTGGGAAACCTGACACGGTGCTGAGGTGAAGAAGGTGCTCCTGAGGAAAAAGCATAACTCAGTCCCCAATGCAAAACTCCCATGGTTATGTGGTTTGGGAAGCAGAAATACTGCTCAGGTTTGGCTGTTGTCTATCCCAGCCTCAATAATCTAGATATCCAGTAGCTGGGTGGACTCATGGACCTTCAAACAATGCTAAGGACTAAAGGCCAAACAAATCACAGGCTGCAGCCTCCAAAAACAGCAGCTGCCCACACAGCTAGGCATACAAGGTGCTGCTGTTCTCGTCAGTATCTGAGTGTTTCTTCAAGGGCTAGTTCCTAGTCTGGCTCCTCTCTGACTTTTTCCCCCTAAACAAGAGAGATTACAACCAGAATGAGTGCTTCAGGGGAATGTTCCTTCCTGCTTTATTTTTAGGCATGAATCCCATGTTGGTAAATGCAGAAAATAATATTGGGATTTTGACTTTGAATATGGTATTATACTCCCTTTTGGCTAGTCCCCAGCCTGATGCAGCACAGGAGCTTCACTTTTCCAACCTCATCTTGTCCCAGAAACCATGTCTCTCAAGTGAATCAGGACCAAGATATCCAGATCCTAGCAAATTTGAGGAGTTTTTGCTGAAACTGCTGAAAAAGGGCTAGTTTAATACAGACTGATCTGAACTGGATTTACAGGTGTTCTGCTGCTGTCAGAACCAAGCCTTTGCTCTGGATATTAACATCAGATCTGGAATGCAGCTCCTATTTTTGCAGAAGCTTAATTTGTGAACTTAATTTCCGCTAGCCTGACTTTGCAGCTGTCCTGGGACTTGTGTGGACAGAGATAGATATGTTCTATGAAGGATGGAATTACAGCATAGGGAATCCCTGTGGTGGATTTGCTAGCATTTTACAATTATTTCCAGAGACTCTTATCCCAGTAAGGCAAAGTTTTACAGCCACTGGAGAGCATGCAGGCAGATTCAGGAGATTCAAATATATTTTAAGTTAAAGGGTTCCTCTATCTCATCAGAATATCCTTAATTGTTATTATAAAAATGCCACCCCTTCACCCCCTTATTTTGGACAAACCCCCAAATGTTTGGAATTCAGAGATTCAGGAATAAATTACAGTGCTTCTCTACAGTGAGGTGGCTTCAGTGACAGTACCTCAGTACTTTATGAAGTCTAGTTTAAGAAAAAGGCCAGATCAATTACAAAGCTCAGCAGTCAAGGCCTCTGCAGATAGGATCCCACTGTGGCAACATCTTTTCCTTATGATATCTGGGGTCAATAGTAACACTCTCCGCTGGGAACTGTGTAAGATCTAAATCCAATGTGAATTATGCATGGGAGTTTTAGTTCATACACAATAAATGCTTATGTTAAAAGCTTTGTTTATTAGTAAAGCAATGAGATTTCTCTTGTCTATTTTTTTCCCTTCATTTAAGTAGTGAAAGAAAACCAGTGAGTTTTCTCTGCAAGGTTCCAGTCTTCTGCAAGGACTGGTTGTACTACCTTGAAATTACAATAGGGACAGAACACTAGTTTATTGAAGAGGCAGCAAGGAAAAGTGAACACCATACATCTCTTTATGGTTGATTTCACCTACGTACTTCACAGTAAAAACTGCAAGCATCTTATCTGCAGGATGGTTTTCTGTCTAGATTCCTCATTACAGTACCCATAGTGAGCACTTTCCTCTTGTGCAGAAAAAAAATTAATGAGCCTGTAAATGTACACTAGTCTTGAGCAATGTTTCTTAGAGAAGCAAATGTCTCAGACATAAAGGACACATTGACATTGTTATGAATACACAACATAAAAGGAGCCTGAAGGCACACACCTGTTGATTTTGGTATGCTGTCACTGTAGTGAAGACAGTCTCAGGGAAGTTAAAGGTTTTCACCCCATCTCCAGAAGGAACTGGCTTTGTTGGAGAAAGATCACTACTGAAATCTTTACGGATGACATGGACACGGGGCTGGTACTTATGCATTGAATGTAAGATTATCTGAATAGAAAACAGAAGAAGGAAAAAAAAATTTTTCCTCACTGAATATTCTACATTACACCCAGATGTACAAAGAAGCAAGGATGAAGTAAAGGCTAGCATGAAGAAAATTACTTTTTCCTGCAAGTATAAGATGAAGCTTGTGCAATGTACAGGGAGATAGAGGATTTATTGCTTTATAGGATCTGGCAATATTTTAAAAGAAAAGCACTGAAGTAGTGAAAAAGGTTCCATAACTCCAGAGAGTAGCTGTACACACTTGTGCTCAGCAGGACACAGGAGCATCAAAGAAGCAGCATCACCTCTTTGAGTCTGAGAAGAGCAAGGCTGGAACGGGATTAGCTTCTAACTTACATGGCCTTGATCATCCAGCTCGTTGTTGGTCAGTTTGAGCTTGTCAAAACTGACCACCTGTCTCATCCAGGTGTCTCCAGAAGCCAGCGAGTCAGGGTGGATGTAAACCCTTGGGGGCACCGGGGAGTCAGCATTGCCAGCCACCATCCACTTGGAGCTGTGATACACATACCTAAAAGAGGAAAGGGAGATAGCTAAGAGAAGGTGTTGCTCGCTCACTGGAGGAACATTTCCAGGGCTTCCCTTTCCCTCCCCTACCACATGCACCCCAAGCTCTCATTTGCAGTCAAGGGAGACTGTGCTTTATTGCAACCTCCTACCTTCTAAATGAAAGCCAGATTACCCCCAAGCCACTTGTTCGGACTTGATTCCTTATTAAAACCACCTTTGCAGTTATTCTCCCTTTAAAACTCTGCCACATGTGCCTTCTCAACTTCTTAACCCCCTCTGAGCCAAAGTAAGAAGCTAGAAAATATGGGTAAACAAAGCACTCTCTGAAAATATTAATAAAAGTTATTTCTGGAAATCTGAAACACACTACCACGCCAGACTGTGTAAATCACGTGTCCTAATTCAGAAAGGGCAAAACTCAATGGTAATTCTAGAATAACTGATAAAGCAAAATTATGATTTGAAATATTGCTAAATAGGAAACTCCATGTAATATATCATACATGTTGGGATTAGAGGAAAAAACCATTTTTGTGTTTCTGATTTTTTGTGATCTTTTGTGCTCCTGATCTAGTCATCCAATCTATGTCATTCATTTCTCTAATACTCTTTAGCCTAGACGCTGCTTTTCCTTCTGTTTTCTGAGTCCATCAGCCTAAGGCATTTCATGAACAGTCCTCCTAACATCTCTGAATTATGCCCTAAGCTGCACTTCAATGCCTCTCTACACAGCTCTGCGAAGCTATTTCAGTCCTTACTTACAAACATTGACTCATTTCATGTTCATTTATTAAAAGAAAAACAAAACCAAAAACTAACAAGATAAAAACCTGTTCTTTCTGCGCTAGATAACAAGGACAGAAACAAAGTGTATAACAATGTATTTATTTTTTAATTAATGTTGTCAGGACCACACTCAACAGAAGGAGCGAAACAGCTGAGTACCACAAACTGCCTTAATGCTTCTCATGAAAACTATTTTCCCCAGAAGCATTCTGCAAAAATCTAAGAGCAAAAATGTCATGATTATCATTTGAAGCAGAGGATCAATTCTTGAATCCCTGGAACATGCTGTGATAAAACTATTCAGGAGAAAAGACTTGTTCTCAGATAAATCATCTCTGTCTGAAATGTTTCCTGGGATGCGGAGGACTATGAGTTTTTAGTACCTGGTGCTCACTAATACCAGAGAAATTTCTTCTTCCTGATTTTCAGCTAGTGTTGGAGACTCCCCAGAGGGTTTCTCAATGTCTCTATGCTCCAGGTCAGGGCTTATATGTCCTGTGGCTGCTGTGGTGGACAGTGAGTACTTTTAAAGGAAAAATAATGCATTTCAGTTCAGGACAGTCCTGACCTACCTCTTGCTCATTTCTCACTTGCTGCAGTAGTTTTAGAGGCTCCAATCCAGAAGGGCAGGAGAGCATATTAAACCACTTGGTTCATGTCTTGTGATTCTGGTTAAATCAGCTATTTTGGTGTAAATCAACATGGTCTTCTCAAGCACAACTTTGCAATGTTGTACAATGGCATGTGTCATTTCTAGGCTTTTATTCACACTAAGTTGCCACACTCTGCACCTAAAAAGCTTACCTGTATCTCTTGTTATCCACAGGTACAATGTCCATAGCAATATAATACTGCTGGTGGGGATCCAAGCCTGTAATTTTCACTCTCATGGCAGGAAACATTCTCCTAGGAAAAGAAGAGTATAAATAAGGAAGAAAATGGTGAATAAGGAGGACGAAGGAACTCCTTAGACGTCTCTCTGATGTGAGAAGCACACTGCATTACACAGACCAGTCCTTGGTATGATGCCTCTGGGCTTGCTTGAGTGAGAAGGCTGTAGTTTGAATCTTGAATCTTTTTTTGCTTATTAAAAGGGTAGCAGGATAACCTGCTACTTGCGTGTAACAATGAAACAGTTGAGTACTCTGTTCCCAGTTCCCAATGTACAGTTCTGTTATGGTCAAAGGGCTGGAGGAACTGCCCTATGAAGACAGGCTGAAGGAGTTGGGGTTGTTCAGCCTGGAGAAGAGAAGGCTCACAGGGGACTTCATAGTAACTTATCAGTACCTGAGGGGGTCCTACAGAAAGGCAGGGGAAGGAATTTTTAATATTGTATCGGATGGGAGGACTAGAAACAATGGATTTAAATTGGAGGGGGGTAGATTAAGACTTGACATAAGAAAGAAATTCTTTACAGTGAGGGTGGTGAAATACTGGAACAGGTTGCCCAGAGAGGTTGTGGATGCCCCCTCTCTGGAGGTGCTCAAGACCAGGCTGGACAAGGCATTGAGCAGCCTGATCTAGTGGGAGGTGTCACTGCCTGTGGCAGCGGGGTTGGAACTCGATGATCTTTAAGGTCCCTTCCAACCCAAACTATTCTGTGATTCTATGATTCTATGATTCTATGATTCTATGATTCTATGATTCTATGATTCTATGCTTCAAACAAGTTGTCCTTCCTAGACACTACAGTACATAGGTGGGCAGTGTACCTTCTTCATTGGAGTCAAGGCAGTATTTTGTGCAACTTTTTAAAATAAGTGCTGCCATTTCTACGACACAGAATCCAGATCTCTCTTAGGCAAGTTAGGAAAATTCTACACCAGCATGAATCAAGTCCCACCCTTCTTTTCTTGTAGAAGCTTAGCTCTGCTGCGCACTAGTTACTGTTGTGTTTGTAGAGAGACAATTATTTCAGAAGAGAACAAACAGCTCAGAACAATTTTAACTTCATGCTACACTTCTCTCAAACAGCACTTCCCTCCATGCTGCGTATATCCACTCACAGCAGAGGGTGTGTGGAGGAGGATGGTGATCAGCCTACCCACAGCTCTTCTACTTCAGGGCATTGAGAAGGAAGGTTCTGTTCTATTAGTAACTGAATCTGCCTTGGAAAAAGGCCTCTGTCATGGGAGGGCAGGGAGAGCACCACCTCACAGCTGGCAGAGCACAGCTTACCAGAGTTATGAGAGACATAAAACTGTCAGAAAAATTGTCTGCAGAAATCCTTCAAGGAGAGAACAGATTTGTGGAGTTGATGGTGTGAGTTTGCTAGCGATTTGTGAGGAAGGAAAAATGGATTAGTCTTTGGTGGCTTAAGGGCATTACCTTTTTTCTACTACAATGGCTCATTAAATCTGCCAAGACAAATGGGTAGAGGATGTGACATTTTACAATCCAGCTCTCTTTAATTGGAGAGAGGTGGCTTGGGAGCAGCTTAAGTGGTAGGACCATGTTTCAGAGGGTTGATGAGAAAATGAGGATTAAATCTGAGCCTCTCCATTGGAAAATGGATTGAATACTGTATTCTAAGAAGTTATCCACAAATCTGCAACCCCATTTAAAGCTGCAGTATGGCCTGTGGGGTTGTCTTCTTACGAAATATGTTGTAAAAGATTACCACAGACCACTCAACAGACTTAGAAGCTAATCTCTAAAATGATCATAGCAAGCTCAACTGATCCCACTGCTTTCTCTAAGCTTTAACTGCACTTCTGAAATTTTGTAAATTATTACTGTTCTTCCTTCTTCTGTGGGTATAAAAGTAACTCGGGTTTCTCTGTGGCCTGAAACTGTCACAGCAGGTCTCCAGCAGCACAGCTGTATGGAAAGGGGAAAGTGGAAGAGGTAGAGGAAAACAGTGGTGACTTAGGGAACTACCCAGCTGTAATCCTGTCTTTGTGTTTCCCCTTGGCTGGCTCTTTGCTCCCCTAGAGGCACCATTCCTATAGAAAACAGAAGGCTCAAAGGTCTGGAAGGAACTTAGGCTGTATAAATACAGATGTATTAATAAACAGTCAAGAGCCTTTCATCTAGAAAGATATCAGCTACCTTTATAGTCAACAGCTACCGACACAAAAGCTGCCCATTCTCATAGGGAATGTGTGATGATATCTGATATATTTTTTTAGAAGGAAGTTTTATATCAGCAATATTTAAGGATCAGAAGACTTAATATGTCAGCTTTATCACTCAATAGGAAAGCAGTCATTCTCAACTCTGTCTGTGCACTTAAACACAGCGCTCATTTAGTGGAGATATAATGTGATATGAAACATAGTGTTACAATTATTTTAGACACTTAGAAGTGTTTTAAAAAGCATTTCTGTAGCAAATATGTTACTCAGTCTACTCAAATGCTGGCTCCTCATATAATAAGAATGATGTTTATGAAACTTTGGGTATGAAAAAAGAAAATAATTTTATCTATATAGGTTTATAAAAATTGACTTAAATAGTATTTGCCAGCATAGTATAGTACTGATGTTAAGAATAATGTCAGGGAACTTTAATGAATAGAAATAAGTAATTAAATTGTGGCAGCCACTATCTCTTAAAAATTTTAATCAGTTTCACGTAACACAAAATTGTGGCTCGCTTTTCCCTTCTCCCCTATTCAAAGAAGGAGGATCATGGATATATCCCCAAAGTAGATATTTTTTACCAATAGCATAAAGCTTTAGCTTCTAACTTAGGAATATCTAAAGGGCAGCTATTATTCCTGCTCCTTGAAGCAGCACATCTGAAGCTTGTGTCAGGGTGGATTTGCTTTCAAAATTGTTCTTTTCTGAGTGGAGGTGTGGGCCAGGTGACCTCTAAAAATTCCTTGAATGGAAATTAATTCTATGTTTCATCATTTAGTTTTAGAGAGGGCAATTCCCTTTTAGGGGAAAGGAGATTAAAAAGGTACCTGGCAGGTTGCTTCAAAACACAAATGCAATTCCTTCAAGCTTTTTGAACATTGGAATTACTTCTGTACCGACAGCTTAGTGAACAGAAGTCACATGAAAGTTTAAAAGAATTGACACAATTCACCATAAAGTTCTCATATTTAGTGTAATTATTTATATACTAGATAAATAAGAACTTTAATAACATTAAATTTGCTGAAAGCTGATATCTGCTAAATGAAATACTAGAATAAAGGGATGTGCTCTTCAGTAATAGCAAAAGACATTTTGTCTGTTGACAATTACAGACAGAAGACACTCCCCAGTCAAAAAAAAGCTAACTGAGGAATCTGTAAAATAGTCTGATTTTTCAGATTAAGCATGCACAGTATTTACTATATGCAAGAGTTTACAGAACAGCCTTAAATTATTATTACTGTTTTATAACTCACCTTTCCTTGCCATTTAGACTGGTGTCACATGTGTATTTTCTTACAAAAAACAAACTTGTGAAAGTGAAGGAAGGTAAGGCAAGGCAAGGCAAAGGAGAAATCAATACCTTCCTGTTTCTCTCAGCAGGATGGTATTATGTAGAGATGTTTGCATTCAGAGAAAAGGGAGCAAAAGGATTTATTGTTTATGATGGAGAAGGATCACAGAAGATCTTCTTAGAAGCTGAGGAAAGCTTATCTGGCTCACTGGGCCAAGACATTTGCACAGCAGTTTGGTAGCTGTGGCCTGTCAGCCCCATACTTTCCACATGCCCTTTCAGCATCAACAAAATCCCTGCTGTTGTCTCTGGTTGAAGAGCACTGTGGGGCCCTGTCTTACTTACACTGGGAATTTAAAAAAAAACACTTGTTTGGAAACATAAACAGCCCTAAGTTTGTGTTTCAAATGACTCAGACTCAGTCTCAGAGAGGCAAAGAAACTCCAGATGAAACACAGTTTAACCTATCAGGATGCACACTGAAATCAGGAGAGGACATGGTCACTCATTGCTGTTTTTTTCCACTTTTGTTGCTAAGCATTGACTCAGCAACCGGGTCTGAGCCATCCACAGTACGCTTATGATGACTGTGATATAACAGACAAGATAATTTCCCTCATTGTTGAGAAGAAACACTGTCTCTGTCACAGGCAGAACCTGGGTCCCCAGAGGAACACATCCTGTCTGTGCTTCTGTGCATGGTCATACTTATATAACCACCTCCATAAAGAGCAGCAGCACTTCCCTTCCACAGCAGAACTACAAGACTTTTCATATGGGCCCCACCCCAGTAATAAGTGCATGTTACTTATTTCTTCCATGCAGCAGTTAACTAATGGTCGCCTCAGGTGACCGTGACGTTGAGCTAGGGATTGTAGGAACGGATTTAAGTGTCTCTGCTGATGTTGCCAGGGTATGTGTATAATCACCATTGTTGAAGGAGAATAGAGAAAAGGAGTTAAATATGTTTTCAGGACTAGTTACTTTGATCAGTATGACCTGGGACATAATTCAAATTTATTTTATTTTGTATGGAGTCTAAAGCTGAATTTCAAACAAAAAAGAGATACAGGGGAATGCAGATTTGAATGCGCTGCAGATGGCAAAGCCTTTTACAAGTTTTGTGCAGAGAACAAAGTAGTCATTATTAGTATCAAATTCTGAATAACAGTATTCTGATAGAAAGTAAGAAAGAATGAGCTCTAAGAGGACAGAAGTAAGTTTATGGAAACAGACAAAAAAGACATCTATAAATAAAGCATCAAGAAAAGAAAAAACAAAGCAGAATGAAATGTGAGTGGGAGTGGGAGCAGGAAAGTTAAAAGGTGTGCTAGGCCTGACACAGGCAGGATGTAACTCCAGAAATATGTTTGAAATGAGAATGTAGGTTAGCAACTAGCATTAAAAATAAGAGTAAAAGGAGATTGTAGGGCCAGGCAGGAACCAAACACTGCCATACAAGTCACAGAAAATTAAGGAGCAGCTGTAGTTATAGGCAACTGAGTCTCTAATTATAAGTACTTTCAAAACAAGAAGGCCCTACAAAACTCAGATTTCCAAACAGAAAGCAATAAGAAAAGCAAAATTGTCCCTATGCAAAAAGGAAGTTTCAATTTATTTTTTTTTTAAAGTAAAACTGCAGTCAGGGTATGGCTTTTTAAGATTCCAGAAATGGCAGAAACTACATTCAGAAAACTGAGCTACTGGGCTCATCTTTACACCTCTAAGCATGATGTTTTAGCATGATGTTGGTGGGCTTAAAGATATTTATGCTGCAATTGTCTATCTATTCTATGTATCATAAGAAAATGAATTTTAGTTAATACATCTGGGGGAAAAATATTATTTTAATTTTAAAATAGTCCCCGGGAACCAGGACACCAAAATCAGAAATTTGTTTCTGCCAGTGTCTTATTTGATGATGCTGGAGAAATCACTTAGTCTGTGTAGGTCTCAATTTGAATGCCTATGAAAAGAAGACATTAATATTGCCTAGAGAAAAAAATACTGTGTAATAGCAATTTTATTTGCCTCTTCCTTTTAAGGCAGAAGGATAAAACCAGCAACCCATTCTGTGCTGATGGGAGATGCCTCACCTTCCTATGATATCTGAAGGTAGCAACTAGGCTAGTTCTGATGATCTTCAGGGATTATTAATGTTCAATATTAAGATCACAAGGTAGGGAACTTTCAAATCATTAAGTCCAACGATCAGCTCAGTCCGGACACGCATCATACTCAGACCAGGGACTTGAGTCCTTGACCCTCAGATTAGGAATCCGATGCTCTCTCAACTGAGCTACATCCCCAGCATCGCTTTCCTCAAACTATCTGACCTTGCTGGGGCTGCAGTAATCACTTTGTACGAACACAAACCAAGAAGTGTAGCTGCTCTATCGATCTGTGGTAGCCCAGAGGTGAAATGAAGTCACAAACACCAGAGCACCTTGTTTTTTTCCCCTCAAAACTCGAGGGGAAGCCCTTACGTGCGGGTCGGCGGAAGGGGTAGAACAGTTCCCGGGACAGTCACGTGGCTAGTTCGCGTCTAAGAGCGCTGTCCACGGTGCTGACTCCCATCTTCCCAGCGTTAACCAATATTAAAAGCCCATTAGAGGGGAGCCGCGAACACTCTGTGAGCGCAGACCTGGCAAAAATTCGGGATAGCTCATAGTTTGAGGGATCTGTAAATTTACAGCTACCTTCAAGTTGTGTTTTGGCAAACAGACTTCAAGTCATTTTTTAATATCAGACAGCAGTGGCTGGAAGAGTTTCCCTTCTTTAAAAATGTCTGGGTTATTAGTGGCTTTTCCTTATCCCAGGTGATATGGTATCACTTGCAAGAGCAGGGGCAAACATAAAGCCTGCACGTTTTTAGCACAGGAAGCCATTAACATTTTATCTATTTAGAACTGCAGGAAGACGTTCATTTGATGCAAAGGTGAGTTTGAATTTCACTGTGTTTGAGATTAAACTAACTGGCTCATGAAGTGCCATGGGAACTTGAAAGGAAACTTTGATGGCTCACTCCCAAATTCATAACTCATCTTACATTCAGCAGTGCAAACAGCATAGTAGTCATTTCCTGATTTATTTGCTCAAAGGAAAGGTTGTCCTCAGTGGTCTCCCACAGATGCCAGTTCTTCTCAAGTAGTAACATGAATTATTATACTGTCTTAAGAAAGCTAGAAGAGATACAGATGTGAAACCCTGTCATTTATTTTTTGTGCATTTCCTTCCATTTCTCAAGTAGAAAATTTTTTTCTCTCCAAAAAGATTTTGTTCTATCTTCCATTTGATCCAATTTTCAACTAGATAGAAAGTCAGAGATATCTTACCTGCCTGCTTTTGTGATGATCATTTCTGTCCCAATGTCATGAAACCTTTTCCAGAGGTCAGCACACTGCAGTTCTACTTGAATCTCTTCCATGGATGAAGGTGGAGGAGGCTGGGGGCCTGAGCCACCAGATGTTAGGTCAGAATGGGAGCCAAAGGAGCAGGACGTCCTTTCTGCAAGTACCTCTGTGTCTGACCCAGTGCTCTGCTCTGAATCTGAAAAGTAAACAACCCAGATAAGACACTGCAGTTCTACCTACTGTGAGTGGAAAAGAAAGGAAAGAGGAAAGCCAACAAAGTAAGTGCTAAAGAAGAGGACAATGGCCTTATATATGTATTTATACTCATATACTCATACATTTATTTTTGATTTATTGTGATTTATGGCCTGATTTGGGGCTTTGCATTTCCAATGTGACATATGGTATTTTTGTGAAGTTTTAGAAAGACTTGAAAAAAGGACCTTCAAAATCAAATATAAATAGTAACAAATATCATCACAATGCTAGGAATGGGGTACGAAACATACAAAAAAATTGAAATTAAAATGTTAATTCAACCCTTAGTTTCAATCCAAGATTAGATGGCCACATTCCATTTCATTGAATATCCTCCCACGCTGCTATTGAAGAGTTTGTTATTTTTAAACAACACAATTTTTTTGCTTTTAATATTCTTGACATCAAAAATAATGAGCATTTTTATATTTTGCCATTTGGCAGCACCATTTTGGAAACATGCTTTATTTGCTCCTATAATATTGTTTTGGAACTATTTTCATGAGGAAAAAACCATGCAGCTTTTGGTGAGGAAAATGCTCTAGTCCCCTGAAGGACAAAAAGGGGGGAGTAAACATATGGAATATGTTACCAGAAAAAGCAATTGAAGTAAACTGAAGAAAAGAGCACATGAGAAAACCATCTCTAAAGAAGGGGGAGAAAAAGTAGTCTTGCTTATAAAATAGCAAACAATCAAAGAAATGAGATTCCACCAATTTAAAGCTGAATCAGATGGCTATTTCTTTCCTAAATTCTCATGCATGTGTTACATAGGTTTGGTATATATACATACATGCATGACATCCTAACTTTTATATGGTAGGAGTAAGCTGAAATTTTGCAAGTGGTAGTGTCATTTTGCAACTGAGCATGCACCTATTTTATATCAAATTATTTCACAATACATCCTGCAAAGCAATTAGCTTATGTATCAAATCCAATTATTAACAAATTGGCAGCAGTATTACATAGATGATAGAGAAATAACATGTTCTGAAGCATTCAGTTCAGTGGCTCAAGAAGAGCTCTGCAGGTTTCAAAGATGATGCAAAATTAATGCTTTAGAGTGTCCTCATTGATCACCTAATCACAAGCATCCCAGAGGAAGAGTAAAGTAGCTGTTTGTATGTATTCTCTACACTTCAAGAACTCTAAATTTTAACAAAGGAAGAGGACAGGAAAACTTAATGAGACAAAAAGCAACAATTCATGTTAATAATGTAATGAAATCAGACCAGTTAAAATCCCTTCCATATCAAGCAAGTGTGAGAAACTCTCTAACAACACTGAGTTTTTATGCAGGTGGAATCTCAGATTTAGTGTTCCTATGACACTGTCTCCTGAAGTAGCTTATACACCAATGAAGAGAGCCCCAGTTAGGAAGAGGCTAAGGGTGAAGATTCTACCTGCAGAACCACCAGCCTCACCTTCCAACACATGGAAAAGTTTCTGGAAAGCTCATACTGCTGCAGTGGTGTGGACACGTTTGGCTGATGGCATGTGAGAAATTACAGTCCCAGTGCAATTAGGGAGCCGTTATCCTCTGTGAATATGTCATGGGATAGTGGACTTGCTTGAAAGGGTATTTTCAGTAAATCTTGCCAATCATTTAAACAATCTACCTGGACAATGTAGACATTCTGTAGGACTTTAGGGAGGCTCAGCATGTATTACTCCAAATCCATTTTGATTATGGATCCCTTTATGTCTCCCAATGACTTCCAAGGTGGGCTGAAACAGCAACGGGTCCAGCCCTCTAAAAGAGTAACACAAACCTACCACCAGCGGATTGTCACATGGAGGCATGTACTACACTTAAGAAAAATACCCTAAGCACAAGCCAACTCAAGATAATACGACATGACGTGCTGGAGTTTTGTGACCACAAGATGATGAATTAATCTTAAGCTAGAGACCAGCTGAGACCTTTGCTCCCTTCTTGAAGACCCCAGTGACATGGGAGTAGAGATATTGAGCTGTTTTCTCTAGATGAAATTATTCTACCTCAAAGGGTTAGAGGAGGTAACACAATACTCAGGACATTTGGTTGCCTAGTGACAGCTAATCATTCTGTTCTTCAACAAAAAGCAAGAGCATGCATCACAGGTCACATGAAGAGCTTTTTTTGTGTGTCTGGTGATCTGCTGAACCATTAACCAAAAGTCTTACATCTTCTCCAAGATCCTAATAAAGTAAAGGTAACCTACACTGGGAGTCTAAAGAAACTGGACCTAGGGGAAAGTCTTCCTCCCCAAATGAGGTACTAACCTGCAAGTTTGGATCTAAACAGAATCAGGCACTCAGAAACTCTGTATGCCCTCTGAAGCAGTATGGCAAATGGCCAACAGATGACATTTGTCTAGATGCTGTCATTACAGCATTTCCTGGACAGCCTTTCAAATTGGGCTTGTCTGGGGGATCCTTGGGAACTGACTGGAATTGCATGCTGCAGAAAATTAACTATCAGAGGCTGAAGGTCCTGACACTGATTTCATGCCAATGTAACTCCACCATCTTTAACCCAGTTCTGGAAGTTTTTTAACAACGAAGTGGATGGAGAGATACATCCTTGGATATAATTTCTCATTTTTTCATGCTGGTATAAATCAAAAACTGCAAAAATTTTCAAATTTTCACTAATTATTGATGTCAGTATTTATTCACTCAACCATGTATGAACACATGGAAAAAAAAAAAAGAAAAAGAAAACCAAACTTATTTTCTTTTTTCTTCCAAGAACTGTCATTTTGTGACCTGAAATGTGATCTGTAATTACCCCCAAATTAGTGCACAGAACAGCAAGTTCCTCCCTTTTCTCCAATTTTGGAAATGGGAGGGAAGGAGTCACTAGTATTGCTGCTCTAAGTTCAGTCTCAGTAGGCTGATGGTATTTGGTGTCTTCTTTATCCTTTCCTGAGCTAAGCCATCCTGAATGGTGTCATCTAGTTGGAGTCACTGAATTCTCTTGTGACCCAGAGAATTCAGTGGATCTGACATAGGAAAATCATCCCTAATGACATTTAATTTCATAGTACTCAGTGACTCCTAGCTAGAGTTCTCTTCTTGTGTTAGGATTCTGGATTAATCAAGAGACAGGTGAGCAACACACACAGGATGCAGCATGGACCATCTTGATATGTAGTACTCAGCTGTGGCACCTGCCAACTACCCTAGCTCAAGCCACTCTACCACAAATACTTGCTCACAGTGAAATATGGAAGATTCCTTCTGACATCAAAGGGGGAGCTTGGTTTTCTTCATTCACCAGCTTCAGTGGGGTGCAGTTTCACTAAGCTAAAAGACATTATTTCTACCGTGTGTTGGTGTAAGTAGATGGGAACTAGGGAGACTCCTGAAACTCCAACAAAATAGATCACGCACATGGAGACCCTTAGGTGCAGCTCAGGCTTGGTACTACATCTTTGGTCTGACTGAAGGATAAATAGAAGGATTTCTGAGGAAAATTAGCTTCTTATAGTTCCTTCTAGCTCCAACGTGACAAGATGATTCCTTGTCTTTCCTTAAATAAGTGCCTCATACAAAAGCCCAGAGGCTGAATCCAGTACAGGCCCTCTATAGAGTGAATAATTTTCAGAGTTAGACTTTCTCAGACTGTTACCACAGGAATGCTGGTTCCCTGGTGGCTTGCCAGGTTGAAATCCATGCCACTTTTGGAGTATGTTGGGCAAGTGAAAATTAAAACAGTTTTATAGTTTTCTGTTGCTAGGGTAAAGTCCTTGAGAAAGGATAATTCAGAAACAAGCTCATCCATTGCTGGCAACTAACAAAGTGGAAGCAGGTGCAACTGAGGTCCCTAAACCTCCACCAGACTTTCAGCTGAAACAGATTCAGGTCAAATTCCTCATTGCTTTTACAGGTATCCATTAATTTCACATTCTGATGTTACATACTTTTCTTTACAAGGTCCTTTCTCTCACCTATCTGCTTGAAGAATGTCTCTTCCTGGTGCACTGTAACTACTGAGGTGACACCTCCAAAGCTCCTGAGGACTGCACAGTTCGTATCACTCTGCCTCTTTTATTTCTCTCTTCTTGCAAACCTCTTCTAAAATGGTCCAATTTCACTCTTGCTAGCTTTGTGTTCTTTCTTTCTTATATTTGCACTAATTATTTCTGCTGTTCTATGGAGTGGCAAGTAGCCAGAAAAGAAAATCCCTTTTGGTCTGCATGGAGAATTACCCAGTGACAACAGGGGAATGTCATTGCCTAACTCTTCCAGTCTAATACATTCTCCCCAGAGACAACAGAGAGAAAAGTTAATAAAATTTTGTCTCTTGTTACAGGCAGCTTGCTGGACAAAGAAGCTGAATGAGTGCTTTTGACCATGAGACTTAACCTGATCTGTCAAATACAGACAGGCTTTTGCAAGCACTGTATTCGAAGGAGCTTGAAACCATCTAATGTGACATTGCTGAAAAATTCATGGAGAAAACCCACGGGTTTGGTGTGAAAAACCACTCTCTGAAGCCTAAAGCACCTGAAGGCCTTTCTCTCTGCCACCTTGCAAAAGGCTGCTCCCTTTTTGCAGTCCTGCTGGTTGGCTTCCTATCATCTTTATCACTCTAACCATGTATACAGCTACGCACTTTAACAGTGTTGGGCTGGAGGAAAGGAACTTTCAGCAAACTTTCAGCAAACTTTGAGACTAACAACAAGACCACAGGGTCACTTTCAGAGCTCCCAGGGACACCATGGCCTTTGCTGAGATTAAAGAACAACATTAATTTAGTTCAGATTTTTTCTTCCTTAATCCTCTTCCCATTTCTGCTATCTCCAGATTGTCCTGAAAATCCCCAGCTCATTATTTCTTTAGATCCACAAATTCCCAGGCTTCTTGCTAGTGGATAGGAAGAGAAACACCATTCTCACAAGCATGGTGACTCTGAGGTCAGCACCCCCACTGAGTATCCCAATATGATTGAAAATAACCCAAATCTGCTTCCTGCACAAACACTATGTGTCCTGAGACCAGACTCTCCTTCAAAAAACAGTGAGCTGTTACCACCTGACTTCTTGCTCAGCTGTCTGGTATTCCTCATGTACAGTTTCTGCTATTTCATTAGTCTGGTAAAAAAGGCAAACTTGTATGTAAGGCATTAAAATACACTAATTTTCTAAGCAACTTCATACTTGGACCTTCAGCAGAATTTTCTCTGCAGCTGGAGCACAGCAGGGATACTGTGCCCCATATTTAACCAGGAAGACAAAAAGAGCACAGTTTAGTGCTTGGCCTTGTCATGCTGCTCATACACTCAACAAATGCTTTACTCCAAGGTATCAAAGAATGTAAATCACAAGAGTAAGAACAATGACAAAAACATATACATTAAATGCCACCTACCCAGAGCAGCCTGAAAGACTTCTCTTTTTCCTCTTTTTTTTCTTTCCTTGCATATGTGTACATACATAGTGCTGATCCTTTCAGATTCCATTAACATAAAGATTTCTCTTGAGTAAAATGTGGCAGCTGTTACAAGCTGTTAGGGTTTGGGATTTTTCTAACTGTTTATTTTTGTTTGCAAGGTTTGTGAACATTTAGTGCAACAGGTGGTCCTTCCCTCTCCCCAGCGGTTGATTTGCTGGCAGTCAGGATCTACAGACTACAAAAGAAGCTGCAAAATCCTGGATATGCGTGGGCAGAGAAAACATGGGAGACTTCGCTCTTCTTTTTCTCTGAACGCAACTGAAATTAATAAAGAGGACACTTTGCTTTTTCTACTTGCTGTAGACTAATCTCACGATTCCTTTGAGTTTTCTATTTTTCAAATTGGCTAGTGCCACCACACCAAATCAGCAGCATATGGCATGGCAACGAACTGTGTAGCAGTGTGATGTTACTGGAATCTGGGTACAAAATGTCACAACCCCATGAAAGTGAAAGAAAAAAAACTCACTGAGCCCCAATGGTTTGGAAGAGTAGAAGCTCATTTGGCCATGATGTGATGGCTGCTGGTATACACCTAACCAATACTTGGGCAGAAGCTGAAACAAAGACCTTAGAAACTTCAAAATTATGCAGGAAGTTCAGCTAAAGCAAAGAGAGCAGGAGCAGCAAAGGTGAATAAGGCTGAAGTTCATCATAGCAGTGCAGATTGGCATGGCTGCACTTTACACATTTGATCCAACAATTGTTCTTGCTGTAGGCAAAGGGTTCTAAACACTTCCCAGGAGATTGTAATCATATGCACATGTTGCACACAATAATTAACCCAAAGATATTTTAACAGGCTTCTTTATATATCATCTTAGCCTCCTGAACTGTTTTCCATTCATTCATATACCCTACTACATAAAGTACTCATTCTTCCAGCATTAATCCCATTATCAACTATATACTGCTAGAATTTGTAACCTATTTATTACTGATAATTGAGTGACAGAATGGTTTGTGTTGGAAGGATCCTTTTTAACATAATCTAATCTAATTTGCAATTGTCTTTATTTTTATTACCTAAGTAACTTAAAGTGGCAAATCATATTGGGATTTACTGATCCGGAGATAGTAGAAGGTCATTAATATTAATGCTGCATTGCAATCTGAGACAGTCTATAGAAACATTCAAGTGATTGATTTGCTGACTTAAGACCTTTTTATAAAAGCAAAGCAGGACAAAATGGCAATAATATTAACAAGACCTAGAAAAACAAAACTACAAGGCATTGTATAGATGGGAAAATTAAGAACAGACAAATAGAAGGACCTGATCTAGTCACAAGGGAAATCAATGATAGTCAAGCTGATTCTGAAGTGAAGAACTCCTCTGGAAGTTTAACCTCAAAGACTTCTTCATCTGCCAAAATTATAATTTTGTAGGGTGTTTTAGTTAGATGAATTGAACCAACAACATTCAACTTGATGCCTACCCTGATCAAAACAAAGATTTAGCATAAGGCAAACATGACATGGAATTTTACACTTCTGTATCCCCATGGCAAACACAACTACCAGGAGAACATAAAAGCAATCACAACAACCAAGAAACAGGGTAGCTTTGGCTCTAAATGCAAGTCTTGCATCAACCTGATTGTATATCACCAAGAACTGACTGTCTCTGCTCGGCTTACTCTTTATAAGACTCAACAAAGGGACACAAGACTCAGCAAAGAAAAAAGTCACTGATTCATTGGTATGTTCCAGCTGCTCTACTACACTCCAGCAATGCAAAACAGCTGTAAACCTGGTTTAACCAGCAAGTTAAATTGGGTTTATAGCTTCTCAGTATTGGCAAAGAAGTACAAAGCAGCTGGAGTTTACTAGTATACTTAGCCCCAGGGGTTTGCCCTCAAAAGTTTTTTCTTGCTCCAGCCAGGAGAAAGAATATTAGCCACAGCTAAACTTAATTTTTTTTCTCACAATCTATTGTACTTTTTAAGAACACTGAGAAGAAGAAAACTGACACATTTTGCCAACACGCAGTTTAGAACCAGGCACTCAAGAGACGAATTCCAGTTTTGATCTGCATTAGCTAAAAATGGAGAAGCAGCTGCTGGGCTCTGAAGTCACCCTTGGAAAATATATTTTGTAAAATCTCACTACAAAAGATTAAGCTTGGCCTCTACTGAATAGTGTCACAGCGTAAGATTTCTTTGTAGACTTCATTCCTAGTCCCACCATATTCTCTCTGGAAAACTGCCTGAAACTCACTAGCTGGTGCTTTAAACTATCCATCTCAACTAAAAATACGCAGTCAAAGGGATGTCAAGCAAAAACCTATTTTATAAACTCACCCATCTCTGATTGAGGTAAATTGTTTACTTAGAAGTATTTTGTAAGCATAACCTCTCCAGCAGAGGCTTCTGGCAATCATATTTCAGGAGAACAAACGCCATTGAAGTAGCAAAACTTGGACTTAATGTTTGAAATATTATTGTCTTCCAGAAAGCAAAAAATGGCTGGAGTTCTTCGGTACCTAAGACTAGCATTGAAGAAAATGCAACTTGAAATTTCTGTGTTGAAACCAAGAGATTCCTATAATTCCCTGAGGAGATTCTCTGCATCTGTATGCCAGCATTGCTTAGAACAAGGAATCACCAGTGCAGCCTCAGAAAAAGACTGTTCAGTAGCAAATATCCAGAAACACCATATTTTAAATGGTAGAGGGTTTAAAAAGAGCATGCAGAAAAAAAAAGATCCCATTAAATCAGGGAATCAAATAAAAGGGCATAAAATTCAAGAGTATGCAGAGGAACACAGAGAACAGAAACTTTTAAAAATATGAGAAGTACTGGGGAGAAAGTGGACATTATTGAAAGGGAAGAGATGTGAAATTGATGACAACTTTAATCTGGCCAAAATCCTGAACTGTACAGACTGCAAAGAATTAATCTGGCTAATGTCCAACAGTTTGTGTGTAATTAAAGATTTGAAATGCACTTGAAGGTTAGGGATAGCTAAAAGAATAAGAGACCAGGCATCAGAGGCATTATATGCTATAGCTGATAAACACGGAGTTACTATTCTCATAAATAAAACCATATCCCAAACATTTAGAGACCAGTCTAAACCAACGTGTTGGCTCTAAATAACCACAAATTGTGCAGGAGTTTGAAACTAGATCTCAGCTCTGTGACAGGCCCTCCCCTGATGGAGAGGGCACAAGCTCTGGGGCAGTCTGTTTCTGGATTCTGTGGCTTGGACTGCTCCTTGCCAGCCAGAGGAAAAAAAAGAAAAGAATGAAAAAACACTCAAACACTCATAAAAAAAAGGAAAATATGGCAATATGACACAAGATTAATGCTGCAGACACACCTATTTTCTCTGAGATCAATGTGAAATCACTGAGGAATTTAAAGCTGTTGCAAAGTTCAGAAAAGACTAAAAGACTGTCATCTTTTTGTAAGTATGAACACAGCTCAAACAAATCAAGGCTGACATTTTAAATTTTTGCAAGGTGAAGATATTTGGTGGCCACAGGGAAAGAGACATTACATATGTTTCCCTATACCATGGTGGTTATCGTGACAGCAGTATCAGGGAGCCAGCTGGCATCTTAGCAGAAATAAATGCCTAACCCTTTCCTGAGTGAGGGAAGGGTCCCACTGAGTTCCTGGCACTCCTGTCACAAGGCAGTGAGTTCCATGGTGTAACTGCATAGACAGGAAGAGAGAGATTCCCTTTTCACTTTAAAATGCATTGCCTTTTTAGTATGAGTGTTCCTTTGCTGCAGTTTTGTAAAGAGATAAGTACAACTGTACGCTATTGCTTTTATTTCTTCTCCAAATGAAACCATTTCAAAAGGAAGTCATTAGGAAATTTCCATGGGAATGATTTTACATGAAAAAATGGACCTGTTAAACTGAAGTTTAAAGTTGTTCATTTTGTTCACAATCTACAGTCTTCTTATAGGAAAAGAGTAATAATCAGTCTAGTCTTGTTGAATTGATCTTTGTGTTTGTAATAGTTCAACAAATCATTAGAATACATTCCTTCATCCACATGCTAAATTAGCCAAACTGCCCTCCACAGCCCCTTCTGAACCAGATCCTGAGAGACTATCTCCCTTCACACAATTTTGACTGCCCTCTTCCTAAGCTTCTTGACTGTAATCCAAATGCCTTCATATTATATTCATAACAAAGCTTCTCATTGACTGTGTACATTTAAATTTCTTGTTCTCAGAGTCTGTTCTACTCTTATCACGTATATGCATGCACACATGCATACAAAGGCACATAAGTATATATATATGATGTTATATTTTTCAAATTAGTTGCCACTGACTCACATAGCAGAAATTAGAATATTTTCAATGTTACTTTCCATCAGGATGTTTCTTGCAGCCTAACATTCTGTTTGCTGTTTTGATCACCTGTGCTGAGTGACCAGATGGTTTTACTAAACAATGAGTCCAGGGAATTTTTCATAACTGATATTCTTTCTTTTTATTTACATCACATACAACTGATTTGCAACCAAACCAGCCAATATTCAAGCCTCTGACTATGTAGCTATGCAGGTAGGATTGAAAGAGAAAATTCTCTAGAGCTTGAGCATGGTTCTGATTTTTTTAACTTGCAATGCTTCAAGACCAAATCAAGAATACAAAAAATTACTTTTAAAAGTGGCAAAATGAGAAATAGTTTAGGATCAGGATATTCACACAGTGTCTAAATTGTGAAGTTTTCAAAGTTGCAAAAGCTGATTCTTTACTCCACATCCAGGGAGTAGTAGCAAGCACTGATGTTAAAAATATCTTAAAACTTCAACCACTTCCCAGAGGGGTGAAAGACTGAGGTAGGCAGCACATCAACAGTGGCTGTACCTGATGGAACACAGGGCAGGGGATGCTGAAAGACACCTAGGTTAAGAAAGGACAGATGAATGGACT
The DNA here is from genome assembly GCA_013400935.1 of Turnix velox. NCBI lineage: Eukaryota > Metazoa > Chordata > Aves > Charadriiformes > Turnicidae > Turnix > Turnix velox. The sequence goes on from VZTY01034732.1 coordinate 114,697, forward strand.
TCCATACTATGCCATTTGACCAGATAAAATAAGCCCATGCAATTCCGGGCAGCACCTCCAAAGCTTCAGTGAGAGCCAGGCTGTGGCTGCATTTAGTAGCCAGAGCTGGAGGAAGCTCTGTAGCTAGAGATTCCCATTTCACATACAGCAGAGGAAGGAGATACTGAGTTATGCTCCACCTCAATCCAGCACGTAGGCAGAGTGAGGAAGGGACAGGGGATGGAGCTTCACACCCAAGCTCAGAGGTGTAAGCTGTTTCCCTATGAAACATCACTGCAACAGGGGATGAGGTCATGGATGAGAGTGATTTCAGTCACTCCCTAGGTCCATCACAGAAATTAAATTAACCCTACTCAAAAGTCAGACATTTTGGACATCAGTTCTTGAACATCAATTATTTCACTGCACAGACCTTCTCCTTTTGGGCTGCATGACTCCTTAACACAGAAGTTGCCAGCAAATGAGTTATGTAAAAGATCGATGTTCTACAATATTCTACACAGCTGCTATGTACTTTTGATGAGAAACATCAACACAAAGCTGGTAATTTAGTACAAAAGATAAATCTCAGTGAATACATTCTTTCCTTTTCCTTTAGCATCCTGGCTTCTTGGATGTGTATTTGTGGCTTGGCTTTTTGTCTTTTCTTTTACTATCTTCAGCTCAAGCCCCCAAAGTCACATCCTGACACACTTTGCCAATCACAACCCCAGACATCAAAATCCCTGCATGCAGTGAAATGTACTAGGTTCCAGGAAGTGTGCACTGCTGGACTGTGCTGATTTCCACTGAGCCACCCTCATTTACTCCCGCTGAGGGTCCTGAGTGTAACAACACCTACACTGCACAGTTGTCCCACATGTGTATATCCTATTATCCAAACAACAGATGCACTATCACACATGTACATGAGTATTCCAACATCTGCTGCTCACAAACTAACTGTAATAACTCCTTGAGCTTCATTCATCTTTACAAAATTCACAAACACTTCATCTGTATATCCACTGAAGAGGTGCATAACCTTTTCCACTTCCCTGAAAGACTTATGAGTTTTAACCTGGCATTCATGACCATACATGCAGAAATACAGCCAAGGACTTGCACTCACTCTCAAAGCATGCATTTAGACCCTTTTGAGTAACAGGGCATAAATGGGTCTTGATGGAAACACTTCATAGATGCTGCACATAATGTGCATACAGATCTGCTCCTCTATTTCTCAGGCATTCCTGTACATGGGCCTGCATGCCCTTACCTGCTATGAAGCACACATTTCCACTTTCAGGCTAGAAGTCATGCCAGAACAAAACTGATGAAAGGGATGATGGCTGTAGATTTATTTCACTGCTCAGTTCAAAAGCCTCTCCAAAGAGTAAAGAGACAAAGCAGAGTTTTAACTGTCATTGAGGTTTCATTACAAATGGAGTGTAAGTGCACAAGCAGTCTATTAGCACACCCCTTCTTGGACCTCTGAACATATTATTAACTTCCTGTTAACTTAAAAACATCCTACTCCTTAACACTGAAAATATATATTTGCATAATTGAGCATTTCTAGATGTTGCAAATTTCCAGATTTCCAGTCCTTTTCCCTTTTTTACTCTCCCTCACATCTAATATAAAAGAGTTAAATATAAAAGAGAGTTAAAAGCTTCTGATAGAAGTTTGTTTTTGGGATTTTATGAGAAATTATTAAAAAAACTCATACCTGCCTGGCTGCCAGTTTAGCCCAGTGGAAACAATGGGATGCCCCACTGTGCACACTGTACCTTAGAGCAAAATACACTGAAAGTACAGAGTCTGGAAGCCCTGAATTTGCAAATCTCATGTTTGCCCAATTACTCCTCAACCAATGTCACTGTGATGGTGGTGATCTCAGAAAATGCAACGGTGGTCATCTTAGAAACCTGTTGGCGTCTGTCACCTCAAATAGTATCCATTATGGATGTCAAAAATAGGGGCAGCAATTTTCAGTGTCTATTACTATCCACAGGTCTTCAACCATGCAGAACTAAACTATTTAATAATTCATTCTTTTAAAACAATGGAAAAAAAGCATGTATTTCTCATGGGAAATTACATGCATATTTTGAGTTTATTGAGGGTTTTTTCAACCATCTTTTTTAAAAAGTTGGGATTTTTAATAGTAAGAACGGCTTTCTATATCTTACTGCAGATGAGTATAAGAAATGTGAAGCAGTCTATTGAATTAATTTACAACATCAGATTAGAAAATGAGGATGACAATATCTATGTGGAAAGAAAATCAGTAAATTTCTCAAAATTCACATTCTCAGCTACAGATGACAATGCAAATATTCCATGTATTTTAAAGTATAAAATAGCCAGAATTTACTTCACCATTAACTTCAAATTTACCTTGAAGGACAGGAATTTAAAATAATGAAGTTTCCAAATTTCAAGTATGCAAAAATCTCTGACAGCTAAATGAATACACTTTAATGTAATAGCAACTTCAGGTCTGAACGATGTGATTTGTCCCACATATCTCCATGTGCTGTTAAATATAAGTTGAAGGGCAGGCGTAGTGATAGTATCATTAACCATTTTGTTAATAAACAGATATACAAAGAACACATTATTTTGAAAGCTTTCTTATGCCTCCTAGAAAGCCCTGTTCAGCCTCACTCTGCCACTCAGCATTACAGCTTGCACACTGAGAAACTCTTTCTGCAGCTAGAGGTTTTCATCACAAACAACTGTGGCACAGAGAAAACTAATGGTGTGCTACTGCAGAAAATGGAAAGAATGGAAAGTCATAATTATTTGAAAGACATCCATGGACACCAACATGCTAAAACTCTAGGTGTCTACCAGTGTATGTTGCGATTTAGCTTATTCCATATGAAAGTTCTTAATGAAAAGCATGTTACTTTTCTGATCTACAGATGAATATTCACATCCTTTCCAGACATGGCTGTAGATTTATTTCACTGCTCAGTTCAAAAGCCTCTCCAAAGAGTAAAGAGTCAAAGCAGAGTTTTAACTGTCAATGAGGTTTCATTACAAATGGAGTGTAAGTGCACAAGCAGTCTATTAGCACACCCCTTCTTGGACCTCTGAACGTATTATTTTATCATTTAATTTATTATATCTGGTGCTTATCTTCATCCTCCCATGCCTCCTTCACTGCTGAAATGATACCATCCATAGCTCCAAAGTTCCTGTTAGCCCTTTCAGTCCTACTACATGCTAGGGTTGGAGAGAAGCACTAAATTCTTACAAGAAATCCAACAGTTGTCATGGGGGAAAAGAGAAGTAACAGTTTCAAAACAACACATTTTTCTCCCCATCTCTTCACCTCCCTTTCAATCATACTTGTGTCCCCTTCTTCTTGTGTGGTAAAATTGGATGTGAAAGGCAGCCCAGGCTTGTCCCTAATGCTGCTGAGCTTGACCATGTGGCTCCAGGCGGAGGCAGCAATTTCCTCTCCTGGTTCAGTTGTGAAGCCCCGCAGTGATGCTTCAAAGCAAAGCTGTGACCCACCCCTTCCAGTCTGGAGCCCAGCAGGGCCTGAGAAGCAGCTGGGTTGCTCTTTAGTGAGTTACATTGTGGAAAGCAGGGAAAGAGAGGGAGGGAAGGGAAGAAAACAAGAATAACACAGAAGTTAAACAAATGTACAGAGCAAGAAAGCAGAAGGAAGAGCCTGGGGATTAGGATACCTTACTGGAACTGTCTTCTTGTCTCTAAATGCTGCAAGATAGGACAGTCCAGGAAGCATTACAACCCTGGACCTTAAATCTTCTCACAAAACATCTCAGAGGTGAAGCAGCAGAAGGAATGTCAGTGAGGCAGGCTGATGTCCTCGGTGCCAGACAATTCTCGTCTTCCCTTTTCACAGCTCTTGTCAGATAATCTTGTTTTTTGTTGCTGGCAACAAGTCTGCTCTTCTCAAGCAGATCAGATGATGTTCTGCATGCACTAGGCAAGTAGGGACCTCTCAACACATCTCAGCAGCGTGCCTGACCACTTCCATTTCATGTTAGAGCAAAATACAAGCATAACAGACAAATGTGGGGCTGTTTCAACAACCTTTTAGTGCAGGAGGCACCCAGAACCCTGGCTGAAGAGTCTGTTTCTTCTTTAAATCTTACGGCACTTAGGTGTAAAGGAATCAGTACTAAAAAGCCTTTCCCACACCTGCAGACTCCTTCTCCAACTCTGAGCAGACAGAATGTCTCACAGCACTCCCCACTAACAACACAGTATAATTGCTGCCAAGTTCTACTGAGGCAAAAAATCAAAAGTATAATAAAAAATATTGAATAAAATAAAATGAAATAGCTGTCTAAAATTGAATGGCTGTTCCCATGACTGAATCTCAAGACATCTTCACAAAATGCCAGTTTCTCAGCCACAGGTATTTTCTTTCTGCTAAAACAAGTCAGGATATTTACAGAAAGGTAAACTAATGAACTTTGGTGGCCTCACTGGAAAACAGGAGTAATGCATTTCCCCCAGAAGGTAGCAAAGCAAATCCAACATAGCATCTATTACATCCCTTGCCTCTCCATTACTTTTTCTGCAGCTGGGTCAAACCCCTTACAAACTCCTTGTATCAAGTATTTTACAGAAAGATATATAACTTCCTTTTATGTATCTTACTCTAACTAAAAACATGTGCCTTTCTTGCAAGGAAGAGGCAGCTAGAGAATAACTAATTCTGCTGTTTACAGAGTGGGAGGAATAGAGAAGGTCACATCCATGAGACATGCCTTGTGTAATAACTGGTGTTTCTAAATCCAGTCAGGCATCTCCACATGGGCTTATAGGCCATAGATATTTTGGAGTTACTACAATAGCAAGCGTAATGTTTCTTTTGGGTATTTCTTGAGTAAAAGATAGCTTGCAACTGCTGGCAATCAAAAAACCTTGGTAAGAACTTAGAGCACAAAGCAAGTGTCCTGTGTAAGACATTGCTAGTGCAACTTGTGATGTCACACCCATCTCCATTCCATCTACCACTATCACACTCATGCACCCTCACCCCCTCCAAAACTTGCTGGGGGCCCTACTGTTTCAAGCAGTAAGTGACCATGCAGTAATCCTGGACAGGACAAGTGTCAGAGTGTCCCCACTCTACGACAAAACAAGGAGGCACAGGCTGTCACCTCTATTGAAACCCGAGCCACAGCAATCTGCTCCATTAGGAAATGTTGTGACAAAAAGCGTTACCTTACCCCAGGAAGGGTCATGGTTCTCTCCTCCATGTAGCATGGGGTAGATGCATCAGCAAACTTCTCCTGCAACCAGCTAGCTACACTCACCTCTGAATGTGGCAGCATGCTGTTCCCTTGCTACCCTGCTCCTAGCACATTCTACAGAGGTAAATGTTGTCAGTTAACACACAGAGGAAAAAAGGAGAATGTATACAGAGAGTATTACAAGAAAGTAAAAGCACTGTTTATTTCCTGTTTTGCCAGGCTCCTCCTCCTCCCTGAAACTCATACACCTCAAATTTTAAAGTCTTGTCAAGAGACTTCAGCAAGTCCACAAGCAAGAGAGCTTTGTTTAGTATTCCACCACAAGGTTTCTCCTCAGCAGCAGCACATGTCATCCTGACATCCAATAAGTGTCCTAACCATGAAGTGCCAAGGGAGAACAAAATTTGACTGTGAGAAAAATATAACAAAAATTTACCCTTAGAATTCACTCTCCAAAGATTTTCCATGACAGAGTTTACCTAGCCTGGGTCACAAAATATTCATGATTTCCCAGAACAAAGTTTCAAATGCTGTTAAATGAATGGTGTGAATAGCTTTCTGGAAACATGACATCTGCCATGGAGCAATTTTGTCCCTGATAGGAGCTCTTTTATGGTCTCAGGCAATTATTATGCTAAAGCCCCAAGGAGCCCATAGAAAGAGAGGATGTCTCCTGGAGAAAATAAGACTTTGTGGTGGGAGAAGGAACATCAAACTCTTCTTGAAAAGGCAGCACTGTACATCCGTGGAGTTGGGGTAATTGCTGTTCTTCCTGAACTGGGCTTGATTCAGCTTCTGATTTGGTGGTGAAAGATTCTGTAGCCCACTATGTATGCTCTAAAGACCTGCTAGTGCTAATGCTGCGTTTTCAAAACTGAGACAGTCCTAGTGGAATGAAATAGACTGAAACAAATGAGAGATCTTAAGAGCCTACCCAAATGCTTTTTCCATTCTCTGTGTATAACAGGCAGCATCATTTTCAGGTCCAAATACTATTTTTGTCATCCCCTTTATGTTAAAAGGACGCTGCAAACTTGCAAATAAAGCACCTGGCACAACATTCACAGATTTATGACACAAAAACATGCTAATAATTACTGTAGGAACATTACCTCTTTTCACATAAATGCACATTTCTATCAAACTCAGGAGGATGGAAAGAGTTACAGGGTTTAAAACAAAAATGCACCAAGGGTAGAACTTACAGGACAGCAAGTAATAGGTAAGTAGGTTGCTACTCTTTACAGGAATGTCCCTAATGACTCATTTTCCAATGACCAAAGTACAGAGGTATGAGACCCAGCTCAGAAGGAGATGAGGAGCTTCCTCTGTGTTTTCTGCATAACAGATTTCTCTGCAAGGCTTTGTGAATTCTTTTTAGTTTGACTTGGTTTCTTAAAAACCATATTTAGACAATAGCCTATCTCTGCATTTTGAAACTGATGCTCATGGAGCAAAACCTTTTTGTTAGGTTGTAATTAATCCATAAGACTTGTCAGTACTAGCAACTAGTTCTTATCAAAATCATTTTTTCTGGGACCTAACACAGTCTTGTCACAGTCACATTACATAAAACACATTTGTGAGGATATACTCCCCTCCACTGTATCACATCCCACCACTCTCTTCCCTTTTTTTACTATATCATACCAAAATGAAAAATCTTCAGCTTTCAAGGACTCGCTCAACCTTTTCCTCCCCTTCCCACACACAGCCACTGAAGAAAGGCTTTCAGTGCTAGCAATTATTCCCAGTTACAGAGGTGCTACAGACCTCCGCAAGCACCTCTGTGACTTTTCCTGTGGCACTTTTCACATACAGGAGGAAACATATACACAGTCAGGTCATTCTTCTGCCTCCAACCCTTCCTTCAGACTTACTCCAAATGCCGTCTTGTGGAGAAAAGGATCTGGCCTGGGAAAGTCCCTGTAATTAAACTCCTACAGTCTACTTTAAGCATAATTTCCATAGACATGCAAGCACACCAGAAACTGTGAGTAAAGGAAATCAGATGCAAAAATATTACAACCCTTTGTCTGAATGTACGTGGCTGTGTAAATCAGAGAACATCTGATTCCCAACCTGAGGATCCAGGTTTCAAGTACCTGTCCAGGTAAAAGGGCTGATGGTTGGAATCAATGACCTGAAAAGTCCCTTCCAGCCTAGGTGACTTATTAAATTCCTATTATAACTGACAAACTAGGTACTACGGTGCTGAGGCCATGCTGTCATGCACAGGCATCAGTGGGCAAAACACAGACCTGTTGTATAAAATTTCCCCTGCATTTTTTGCCTGTAATGCATAATTTCCTGCGAAATTCTGCTATTGCATAAAAATCAATACTTGCTTGCAGGAGACAATGTACTTAAACAGTAAGAATAACTTTCCAGTTACTTCAGTTGAGTCAGGGGATGTTCCACAGTCTTCAGCATCCCTTTGTGGTTCCCCCACTCTTGGTGTGTATGCAGCAGGACTGACTACGAACATGAAAACCCTAACCCAGTGAATACTGCTTCTGTCCCAGCCCTACATACTGGTCCACTGAATAGGTCCTGCAGACTTCTTATGGAAGGACTGTATGCTACTATTTCATCCTCACAGTGAAAGTGGCCTCGCACTCAACTTCAGAGTAACTGGAGTATGTGTACCACCAGCTGTAAAATGTTTGTTTAACTGCTATATTGAGCTGCTGGAGTTGAGCAAAGCAGCCTTCAGGCTGCTTAGCACCTGACCCACTGCTTTTTTTCTGATTTTATTATATCTCCTTTACAGTATCACTGCTTTTTCACACTTTATTTCTTTCACAATCTTTAGATTGTCTTGGCGCTCCTGGTGATTTACTAGATGCTATTTCCTCCCATTTATTTATGCACTCAAACACTCTACAGATTTTTATTTTGAAAGTCTGTAAAGCACTTGAAAAAATCTGCCAGAAACATACAGCTCTTGAGCAAGAAGCATATTGCAGTTCATACAGATCAGTCCCACGGGCCAGCACAGTCTGCTTAAGAAGGAACAAAGCTTTCAAACTTCATACAGCAGCATGGTTGCCTTGATATTACGAACCACCAGAGTGCAAAAAACCTCTGCAGTAGCACAGACTGCTTTATTGTAGATCCCAATAAATGCTTACAATTTAAAGCAATCCTATGCAGAATTTGTCACAGATAATGATGTTACAACTTCCTCAATGAGCTTGAACAATTTTTACTTATTTTAGACCAAGGTTGTTCTGAGAGGGCTCTCAAAAGGGTTACACGTGTCCAAGAGCACATCTATTTATATACAGTACATTCAAAGCCCTGCCAGAACCATTTTCCTGTACCTGTTGTACTAGAGGTAACATGGTAAAGTCCAGTCTTGATCACACTAACCAGAATTGCTCAGATCTGAGCTATTCCCTCTTAGGGGCTACAATTAAATCACAGCTGCTACCTCAAAGTAGTGGTAAATCCATTCAAATTCATCATCGGCCAATCTGCCTTCTTGTACAAACATGAAACTCTTATACAGAAGGCAGAGTTGGGCTCACTGATGGTGATGACTTGCACGAACCACCTCAAGCAATTGCTTACAGCAGTGCTAGCAGATTTATAGCAGATTAATCCAACTTCACCTTGTTAACACCGGCACTAATTCAATAGATTTAATATTCACACATTTGACAGAGAAAGGATATTCCACCCTGCACAGAGCACTCTTGGATGGAGAAGGGAAAAAGCCAAACTCCAAGGGAAAAGAGATACTAAAGACACCTAGGAAAGGAAGAGCCTGGGCAGCAGATCCCTTCTGCCAGTTGATATCCCATCATGATCTTCCCCATTTTCTTGTCATAGGAAATAGCAAGTGGAAGCTGCTGATGGTCTCAAAGGCCACATGCTACCTGAGCACTTAACAAAGAAAACATCCACATCAGGCAGTTTCTTTACTCTGCTCCTAAAATTGGAGCATCCAGCAGGGATGATTGCAGGAGGAAGACATGTGAATTTTATGTCCAGTTCAGTTACTGTCTGGTAACTGAAGGTAACTTCAGACCTTCTAAATTGAACACTCAAAATTTTGATTTTTAACACAATACAAACACGTTCCTTACAGGCATGGAGCTGTCTGCTCTCCACAATTTTAAATGGAGCAAGAAAAGTATGATAGTGATAACAAGAGCAAAAGTACAATTAGAAAAATAGTAAGACCCAAGATGGAAAAGATACATGTAAGAACTTAACAAGATTGAAATAAATGACATGGTGGTATTACAGGGAGAAAATTAATTTAAAGGAGGGGGAAAGCCAAGTAAAAACAGAAAATCAAAGATACAATGACATAAAGAAATCATGAGGAAGGAAAGCAAAATTACAAAATCTGCTCACACTACACAGAATAATTCAGTGACTTTACACTTACCAACCAACAAACTGAATCACTGGAAACATCCTCAGAATTTTCCTGTATGGCTTGGAAGCCAGTGCAAACACTCAGGAGTCACCTGTCCTGACATAGGGAAGGCTACAATACTTCCTGTTTACTAAAATCTAGGCTTTGGTTGCAGGATTCACTACAAGATCTGCCAGTTCATACTCTCCACAGAACTGTTAATACCATCCTGAGTCCAGATATTTTCAGGCAAAATAGGTAGAAACACTGCAGGTTGCACAGCAGTAAGAGAGGGGAAAAAATACTGGATCAAAAAAATGGGAGAAAGCTGAAGAGTTCAACAGAAGAGATTAGGAGAAAAAAAGACAGTAAAATGCTATAACAGCACAGCATTAAAAAAGCAAAGAGCAAAGAATAAAGCAAGATAAACAAAGACATTAAAAGAACCTCAGAAAGACATAAAAGAAAAACATAAAGAGAAAACATTATGGAAAATGCAAGTCAAGCTGAAATTCAGAAATTATTCTGGCACTGCTAAACAGCTTGAACAGCTTCCCAGTTTTCTGTAGGTATAATTTCCATACCTCTGTGAGATGCCTACATTGCATGAAACAGACAACCACATTCAGTGGGCACAAAGCCACATAAGCTGGATTATGGAGAAAATACACGGTGCTCTTCTAATACAGAATTTTAACCCATCACTGTATTTTTTTGAGTGCATCTAATCCAGTACAAAGTAATTCTGGTGTTTTTTTGCCAACCACAACACTTACATTTACCAACTTCAACAGCATTTTTTTTTCTCATCTACAGTAATACTAGGAATTTCTAATTATTCTCTATCTTGCAGTCTTTCTGCACAGGTATAGCTCAGACAGTAAAACCAAAGAAGAATGACATCACCAGTGTAATATACTGAAGAAATTTTTATAAATTTTCATCTTAAATCAGCAAACTCTTGCAGAAGATCTTGGAATGGCTCTGCTCAGGCAAAGCCAGTGGCAAAGACACTTCTCCTATCATCATGTGGAAGCTCAGGAAGCCATTAAGGATGTATCTGGAAAACATGTAAGAGAACAGATGATAGCATGAAGCCACAGTCATAGCATGTGACCCCAAATTGAGATACAGCATCTCTCTTCTCCACTATCAGAAGCTTCCAATACTAGAAAGCACTCACAGGAACATTATGGCTCAGCTGCCCAAACTTTTTCAGCTGTTAATCCAGTAGAGGAGGAGGAAGAGCCTTCAAAATTCTACTGATGGGAAGGAGAGGGTTAGTCAAGTTGCCTTACACAAAAATAACAGTAACAACAGAATGTATTGAGGTTCTCATTGCCTCATCCATCTATGCCTCCAGATCAAAGGAGGCTGAGGGGCTGCCAGCAGAAGATTTGACTGGGTTCAATGATCCTATAGCATCAGTCTCTTAAGGAGAAACATATAGCCATGCAACTGGGTAACCATATATGCCTACTTTTTGCACTGAATGGTGGCTGTCACTAGCAGAAATATTTAGGTGCATTTGAAAAACAGGGATGCCTAAAATGGTCTTTTATCTGTGCACCTTCATTCAACACAGTGCCAAAGCAAGTAACGATGAACTGCATTAATCGTGCTCAACTTGTGTAACAACCATAATCCACTCTTTTACCATTCCTAGGTTAAACACATTCAGTTTCTCTATTTACGAGCAAAGCAAGTTCAGGAAGGCCTTCTTGATTGCTGTTGTTCATTTAGGTTTTGTGAGGTGTCTAACCTTGCACAGTGGTCTGGGATTTCAGACCGAAGCTAAGCCCCTTCCACCAGATTGTCTGCCACTGACGTAGATTTCATTCTTGCAATTGCATCAACATCTTACCTTTAGAAAACAATCTCAATTGTCTTGTTATTCTGGGTCTACTGCAGTAGTAGAAGTAGGAAGTTGTAAAAATGCATGGTTTTTCTAAGTATAAATTATTCTAGAGGCAGCTCTCCACAAAGTACAGGTATTTGCACACAGTGCAACTAAGATTACAAGAGATTTTTAAATTTAGCACAGGCTTTTGTTTATTTGTTTGCTTATTTGTGGAAGTACAATTTACAAGCAGTAGCTCTGCCCTCTGACTAAGAATCACATAAATGTCCTTCAGGATATAACCACAGAAGTAAACAACGTTTAAGAAAGTACTAGCTCATTACTCCTCAGTTCCTCTAAAAACCTGTGCTGTAGCTTAGTCTCAAGATGAACAGACAGTACTCTCTATAAGTGTACCCTAATGTATAGTAAGGTCTAAAGAAAAGCACTTTCTTTGCCACTGACAGTGAAAGACAACACTTTGGTGCCATTCATTGCTGTTTCTTCAGGATTTGCTAAGCAATGAATCCAGCTCCTTAATATTCTTCCTATAGAGTAGGCAGGCATGAGCCAGCTGTAAGTCATCTGCAGCAATCTCCTGTCCTGCTCACTTATTTTTGTTTGAGTTTAGTGAGGGTTGTTTTTTTTTTAGCATGAGATTTCGAAGGAACTGAAAATATCTCATAGCACAAACTCCACAGCGTGCTGTGAGTAATTTACAGCTGCCAAAACCATCTAAATAAATTCCCTCGAGAGATTCTTTTTTCTTCAACCCATGCACATTAGAAAACAAAAATGGCCAGCAGCCATCCTCCTTCTTCTCCTTTTTTGCCAAGCAGATTCCGCAGCTGGAGCAATGTCATTAGAAGCTGCACTTACTGAATCCAGGGCAGAAGGAAAGAGCAGTTTAGATAATGCAGTACAAGCAGTTTGATTCATAGCAATAGCTTCATATTTTCTTTCTTTTTTCTTCCTTTTTTTTAACAAAAAGGGAAGGAGAGGGGACAACTACAGGGGTGAACCCCATGATCTGAATTCTCAGCATCACACAGTCTACTCACAGTGTGCTGGCCTCACAGTGATTTGTAATTGCTGTTCATCCAACTGTACATAAGGGCAGTTCAGGCATAAATCAGAATTTAATGTCTAACCAGTGTTCTGCCTGTACAGTTTTTGTGATTATGTTAAATTAAATCAGGTTTTAAAGGCAAACGCAGAGAATCTATAAAACACCATGCAAATCAAATAAGCACATGCAGTTATGCAGGTTTTTCCTCCTAAAAAACCCACAGGCGGTTTTGAAAAATGTGTTCCTTGATTTATTGATAGAGGAAGCTGCTTCTAAGGAGGTTTTTGCCCTCATTTTTCAATTTTCAGACTTTCAAAGAGAAATCTCAGGACTATGCATGAAGGCTAGTATGTGTAAGGTGGGAAGTTCGCCTTCTGTACAGTTCTGGAGAACATCTGGATGAAAACCAGTAGAAGATAGCAAATAATAAGTTAAGACCTGAACTGTACGGAAGACAGAGAAGGTAACTGTTAGTCAGGCTGACAAAATGTTGGTTGCGGTACAAAACCAAACAGAAAGAGCAAAATTGAAGCAGAAAAGCAGCAAAAAGAAGCAATGCCATGAGAATTTTTCAGGAAAAAAAATTATATCTAATTGGACAAAGACTTGATGAATCATAAATGTCATCTTTCATGACTCATGGGCAAAAATCCACGCTCAGTATCATCAGTTCACTTGTTCAGTGCAAAGGAGACCAATGGAGACATGCACAATCTGGAGCTGCATGGACCCCTTCAAAAGAGATGACAGAGGTGGCAAGGAGGATAAACAAAGAGGCTGCTGCCAGCAGGGCCTGCTCAGCTGCTGTTTGGTACAAAAGAAACTGTGGAGACTCTGTGGAGAAGGCTCAAAGCATTTTCCAAAGTTTTCTTCCCTCCTCTCATCTCATTTCTGTGCCCACCATTCCATCCAGCTGTAGGGGGCAGGTGCTGAAGTCTGGATCTAAACCTCTGCACATTTAATTTACGTACAGCAGTTTTTTCAAATAACTTTTGTTCCTTAATAAAGGCAAATAGTACTGGTTCCATGAGCACTGACAAAAAAATGTTCTGTTCTGAAAATCTATATGGACAACATTCTGACTACGAACTGCTAGTAGTTCTCTTTTTTTCCCAGCACTACACTGTTTTCCCCAGCTCTAGTGTGGCAGGCAAGATTTCCCTTTCAATTTTTCATATTCTAGTGGGCAGAAGTATTCCAGCCTTTTATTTTGTCTTGGAAAACTTAAGCAGTGAAGCTGTTCTCTCACAGAGCAATGTATGATAGTTCATTTACAATTCTTACTACCCACCAATGACACAGAAAATACTGATGCTTCTTTCACTGCACAGTGTGAATCAATAGCGGGAAATGTTGGTCAGATCTCTGTGTGGGATGATTCCCGTAACCAGGTCCTGTGGTCTGCTCCACAACAAAACGCAAAATAGATTGTTTTTTTTTTTAAAAAAGAAGCTTCTCATTGTCTTATATGTTCCTCAAGCCAAAAGCAATTTTCTCCAGCATTCTTCATACCAGCCCCTGCATGGGTTGTGGTAAAAGTTCATATATTTATAAGGTCCTATTCAAAGATATTTTCAGCTCACTGGGAAATGAAAAACATTTCAACAGAGGAGGACAAAAATTAGCAACATATTACCTAAAACTGACTTCCAATTCAGACCATCAGCAGCCACTGGTAAAGACAGTAAGAGAACCTTTACAGTTCAGGTTTGGTTTTGCTCTGCAAGTTATTTTTACATAGTTAATGTGACCTTAATTGTGCTTTTTTAAGGCTTCCCTCATGCAGTAGTAGTTTTGCTCTTCATCCTTCCCAACACTCTTCTTCACATTATTTTTATTATGCTATTTTTCATATCACTTTCCTTTTCATAACAAAGGTTTTTTTCATCATCTTCTATACTTCTATATGTATTAATTACAGTGTTTTTCATGCCTCTCCCTCCTTTATCAGGAAAACAAGCTACACTTTCAGAAGAAGGGCTTTCTGTAGAACATTTCATTTAGCTTCCTCCCTCCAGTCTCATACAGTTTGAGGTGGTTTCTTTCTCATGTATATTAGCCTCTCTTCTATCACTAGAATCTTGCCTAGATGTAGTCTGTATTTGAAAAACTCCTTCATCACCTTCAGTAAGATTTTATTAGAAAAAGGTATTTAAGTAATGCTACTAAGCAAACCAACAACTCTCTAAGCTAGATAGCTTGTTTCACTTTTCTTAAGTCAGGTACTTACTTTTAAAATTAATCTCAAGAAAATTGAACAAAAAAAAATTACACTACTTTGAAACTTGCCACCTTTAGAGGAATTTTTCTTCAAGGGACTGTTTATCCAGTAACATTGAGAAAAACTACACTAAAGCAATGAAGCTGATAATTTAAAGTGGTCTTGCTAAATTTCACAAGACACTTTAGTGGAGACTCCAACCAAGAATTAAGGTGATCCTGACCTGGTTCTACTTCTGTCATCTGTAGAGAATAGTTATCAATTCTCATCAGAGAATAGTTTACAATGCCCGTGTAAATATCAAAAATCAATTCATATTCACTTTCTAGAATATCCCTTTGCAGTAAAGCCTTTGGTTAATGTACCTCCAGCATTACCATTAAGGTTCAAAAGTTTTTTTGAACTTTTTAGTAACTACTTGAGTAGTGAGCAGCTATGTGAATGAAGATGAACTCACATGAGCTCAAAAACCAGAATCAAAGTAATAGGATGACAGGTCCAACAAGAAGACTGCAAGTGACAAGCTGCCAAAACAGCACATTTCATCTGTAACCCACTTAGTGCCCAAATTGTGGGGATGATTGAAAAAGGAACAGCAGAGAGGGATTTTCATAGAGTATCATTAATTTTTCTGATGGTCCAGATGTATACTCTGCAAACTAGACTACAACTTCTGCACAAGCTCAAATCAAACAGTGCAAGAGAAGCTCTGATAACACCCATTTTTCCTACCTCTAGCTTTTCCCTTCGCCTAGGAAAAAGAAGAAAAAGCAGTAGTCATCCATGCTGCTACTGCATCTTCCTAAGCTCATTCCCATGGCTGAGTAAAGGAGTTTTATTCTGGAGTCTCCCCACCAAAGCAGCATACTCATGGGTCAAGCCTATAGAAATCTTAAATGAACATAAGCTGAGAGGAATGTAAATTTCCCTCTGAAAAAAGTCTGGTTCTTGTTCCAACCTGAGAGGAGGGAGCTTTCTAGTTTAGAATGTGTAAAATGCTCATTGGAACCTCATCTTTACTCTCCAAACAGCTGAACCATTCTTAATCCAGTTTTGAAAAGTAAAGAAAACCACCCTCGAGTAAAGAGCAGTCACAGTATATTTCAGATTGGCTCTCTAGGATTACAACAGAGACCATGGTGTTACATATTTAAGCATTTATATAATACTATGTTTTACACAGTCACACAGCTACATTTTGAACCATTTCATGTGGAAAAAGACTAAATTATGCATTCTGTGCATATTTTGCAGTATTCACTGCAGACATACCTGGAGCCCCTGTTTCCATATTGATCTCTTCTACATGTATTACTAGAATCAAATTATTTATCCTGGGTCTCTTATTAATTTGTCGGAAATCATCCTTCCTTTCTACCCTGAGGAACTGCATCTTTTCTGTTTCCCAGCCTCTATAGGCTTGAATGTCAGAACTAATACCTATTTGCCAATTTTGCTGAGCAGCAATAAACATGCATATCCCAGGTGGTTGGCAGTTGTAAGTGAATGTTTACCTTATTTCTTCCTTTCTCTTGTCATTTTCTTCTAAGACTGACATGAGGAAAAGTTTATTCCCTCCCATATATACTTAAATGGACACAATTACAGTAGTACTCTGATTTGTGATTGTGGGTAGAAAGAAGAGGCTCAGGAAGAATTAAAGCCTATGGAAATGGCATTTTATTCTCTGAAATGAGCAATCAGCAAGATCTTCTCCAGAGCTTGAAGATGGAGACAGCACCCTCCTATGCAACAGCAGTGACTTGGTAGCCACCAACCCCACGCTAAAGGAATAAAGAATGAAAACTGTGTGTCATCATGAAGTACCTCAAGCCCCCCAGCCCAGAAGCAGCCGCAATTGTAGTATTACAGCAAAATAAGGCTTCCTGAGATCAAGAACTTCCAGTAAGATAATCACTTTCATAAAAATAGTTTACTTGAGGGAAGGAAAAAGATTAACACTTTTCGTGGTTCATAGTTCAAGGGTCAAATTGTGTTCTCAAGCCTGACCCAAAAGTAGGTTAAAACTGCACAAGTATTTGTATTTAGAAGATGCATTTCAATGTTCCAAATCCAATTTGGATTTGCAGAGGAAAAAAGTAGGGATACATAGAAACCCCTGGCAAGAGGGAAGCAATGGGCAAAGGAGAAGATTCTTGACTTTTAAGTGATCTGTGTGAGTTAAGGGCAAATCAGACATAGTCAGCAAGAAAGTCTGCATTAGTGAGTGTTGAGCATAACAGTAATTTATAGGCATAACATGCTTCATCAGAAAACAGCATGAAATACTAGCTTGTAGCCTATAAAACCAAGAACACTGAATTAATAAGATCAACACACTTGGATACTCTGCTATAAATACAAAACAATAATAACTCATGCTTGGGACTCAGAAGTGAGACAGCACCATGTAAGACTGATGGAGAACATATATATTTATTAGCAACAGAGGAGGATGCTGGATAGATTCAGATCAGTCCCCTAGGAGTGAGTATATGCAGCTTGGCAGGCTGAGATCACTTGTGCACAACAATTCCATAAGACTTGGATGAAGAGAACTCTGGCCTGCTGTGATAGTCTTGAATGTATCTTGGAAATGGAAGGGAATGCTGAAAGACTAGAATAGCACCATGGTGAAGTGGATGGGATGAATGGAGGAGCTCTGCTGATGAGCCTGGTATTCCTTCTGGGTAAGAAGAACACGAAAGCCAGGAAGGGATACTATTCATAAAATAACCAAAGAATAATTAATATAAATAAAGCTGTATCACATAATTCTATGGAACATCAATCTCCTTAAACAGGACGTGCTAAAGCAGGCAAATGCAAGGAATGTGAGCCAAATGTACCAACTGAGAATTGTGATTTGAATGGTGGTGAGTCTGAAAAGGGGTGGGATGACGCACAATGTGAACTTCCCATGCAATGCTTCACTAAAAAACAACAGTGTTGAAATTGGTATTAAGTGAGTTTGTGGTATTTTTAATCTAGTTAATGGTTATTTCTTCTTTGTAAAGTAATGAGAGTACTCCTGGAATACTGTACATAGTCCTGAGCACATATTTTCTAAAGAATGATTAAAAGCTCAATTGTATAGAGAAAAGAATACGCAAAATTACTTCTGGTCTAGACAAAAACATGTTATAGAGAAAGATATGATGAGCTCTACCTGCCTCATAAACCAAAGGAAGATAGGGTGTGTTTATTATAAAGCAGGAATATGCTTACAGTTTAAAACATGGAGTACAAGATAATTCCTTAATTTCATCAAGGAAGGAATGACAAGAACCAATGCAGGAAGGTGAAGTGCTTTTCTGAGGGGAAAAAGACACAGAATGATAGCTCCTACTGCAGAAGGTGCTGAATTCTCTAGCTTCAGAATTTTCCAGATGAAGTCTACATACTTTTCTAGAAGATACTATTTAGCCAAATAGAAGTTGATTGAGTAAGGATGCTGTGATCTGATAGATCTGCCTAGGTCGGGGTAGAGAGGTAATGAGGCAATCTTATAGTCTCTTTGGTTCCTCAACTCCATGTATCATGATTATGATATACTTATCATGATTAGAAAGTAGGAAGGTCTCCATGTGTTTTCACCAAGGTAACCAAGAACGTTGTTAGGACCAAAGACTATTCCTTACTCCACACAAGGATACCATGAAGCTGAAAGTGTCTCAGATGATTCCATTTAAAAGAACCCTTTCAGTCCTTGTGATCAATGAACTCAGAGGCTTTTGAATTAAGGCATTGAACAATGATGACTTCAAGGGAGCTTCACAGGCCATTTTCTGTTCAGGGCTTTGACCCTCTTTATATTGAAAGAAAATAAAAATAAATAGAAGTTCCATGTGTGCATTTTCCCTAATATTGTATGTCAGCAAATGTAAAAACAGTGAATATTGCTTTGCATTGTAAAAGAAACATATAAGATACTTATGTAATTTATTGTTAGAAAACTATAACTACTCAGAGTAATACCAAAAAAAATCCTACAAAGGCCACTAGAAGCCACCAGCAGATTATCCAGTCTACACCACCTGAGGCGTATCCCTGCTACCAGTGGAAAAAATATAAGCTGCAATTCTGAAGTCCATAATGTACGTGTGTTTATTTGTCCTAAAAATGAAAGGCCGCTACTGTGATAGAATGCTATTTAAGCTAGAAAGCCAAAATTTCTCTTTGATATTCACTACAAAAAGGATGCAGATATCACAGTAGTGATCAATTCTCTAACCTATTCATCTTCTCTGAGCTTCAAAACCAGTGGGAGTTGGAATCAGCTATAAAGCTGGAAAAAAAGAGAGGTAAAGCAAGTTCCTTTTCCTTCAGTGCAGATGGACAAAATTCTATAATATCTTTCACCTTCCTTCACCTATGGCATGAATCCAGAGGATGACTGTTGACAGAAGCATGATCAAGACCATAAATCTGCACCAACTTCTGCACTAAAAACAGCTCTCAAATACACTGATACGATAGTAAATTTGCAGCAAAAGCTGCAAGAGTAACTTAATGTTTGCACTAGGTCCTGATTTAGGTTGCTTTGCTATTTCCCTTTGCATCCAGGAGTACTTACTGTTATAACTTACCCTCTTCTCTGTACCCTCAGATGGAAAGAACAAGGAGAGGTATTTTTGTGCTTACACATTTGATGGGCTTTACATCTTGCAATGTTTATGGCTTTGATGTGATTTTTTTTTTTTAAGGAAAAGCTTACACTGGGCTTTGCGTGGGCAAATTTGTCACATTCTCCCACTTCATGATTTCATCCAAACCATACTCCAGAAGCTCTGGTTTTAATATCCTAATGTATTTTTTTTTAGTTCAGGATTACAGGAAAATCAATATACAGGAAAGCAACAGCCTCAAACTATATGGAGTCCCTCTGTTAAATTACCATCTTCAGACTCTCTTGATCAGGTCTGATTTCCTCTTCAAACTCTTTTAAAACCTCTTATGAGCCCTGGATATCACTGTAGAGCATATCCTGCTCTCAAACATGCATTCACAACTGCTCACAGTTTCAAGAGGCTTAATAACAAGCAGCACTTCCCCCGTCTGGGCAGCAGAAATCTTTCTAGCGAGGCAGGGTGCCTTCCTTGCCTTGACTTTCAAAGAAAGCAAAAACTTCAGGGACACCCAAAGTCTACTGTATTGCCAGGTTACCCCGGATGAGGAGGCCTCTTCCATATGTAAGAAATAAAACTCCTAGCTCACACCCTCCTCTTGGCAGTGGGCGTGCCACATGCAGGGACTCCATCTTGAACTGGACATGCTGATGTTCAGGCTCAGACAGCCTTTTAAGCCTTGCCCTTCATTTGATTTGAAAGATCTGCCACAGATTAGCAGGCAAACAGCTGCTTTTTGTGTAGGCTGGCAGTCAGGCTAGCAATTGATCCTGTTGGCCAGGCCAATGGGGCTTTTAGAGTAATGATGTCCTCCCTTTCCTTTTTTTCTTTCCCATTTTGCAAGCACCTTCCACTTCAATGGTCAGTACCTTCTCTTAATGAGTAATTTCTGGTCACTCAGATTTGCAGCTGTGCTCCAAGGGGTACAGGACACAGCAGTGCTTGGAGACCCAGAAGGGTGGCTGTAAGGTATTTAAGACAGAAGAAACTGGGGAATGGTTAAAGCTAAATCAATTAGCTTTAGCAATTAGTGCTGCAGAGTATGAAACACAGAAAAAGCAAGGAAGTAAACCAAGTGTGGTAAGAAGCCAGAAAAGTTACATGAGGATTTGTAGTCATCTCTCAATAAAATGGAATACTTGTTATTGCAACAGGCAGCATTGAATTGTTAATAAAATAATCAACCAAAAGGAGTAGTGTTAGAAAAGCAATACCTAGAAAATCATCAGAATTGATGAACCAAATCAAATGCTGCCTTTAAATGTCAAAGGGCTGATCAGCTTAGGTCAACAAGTTTTACAAGTAATTAAAAATATACAATAACACAACTGTACAATTACAATTGCTTTCTTTGCAGACCAACACTGAAAGCTGCTTCAGATGCAAAATCAGAACAGACACCATACTGCTCTTCAGGCCATCAAAAGGTAAAGGAGTGGCAGTTTTATTAGTCCAGCACCTCCTTTTCATCCTAAAAGCATGGTGTTTGAAGATGGCAGGTACATCCTGATCAAAGACCTCTAAAAAGGTAACTAAAAAGAAGGTACACTCTGTACAGTTCCATCCAGGGACATGCATCTTTCAGTCCAACTTTTTTTTAAAGAATTTTTAATAAAATTTAGGTCAGGAGAAGTAGCTGTAGTCAGTTCAAGAATCCAGTTTTTCAAAGACCAAGGTGATTAGAATTTGCAAATAAGAAGGTAACCTCATTATATGCTGGTACTGTTGGAAAGGGGGTAAACCCTCATCTGGATGTTGCTAACCATGTGATGCATATTCAGGCACTGATGTGTTCTCTGTCACTAATAGCTTGTTAAATCCTGTTTCTCTGACTCCCTGGATGTAATCAGCCAGTATCTCTACTCCTCATGCCTAATTTTTAAAAGCTGAGTTACAACACACATTATACTGATGGCAACTAAAGGCTCATAACTTACAGCAAAAGTCTATAATTTTGTCAGAGTTGTCTAAAAGAAACTTAATTGAGATAAGAAAACTCCATGGGATGCTTGTAAAGCAAGTTTACATGGTAAAGCTACCAGTAAAGATCTCCATCTTTAAATATTGAGAACAAGTGAAGAAAAAGGCCTGGTGCCTTCCTTTCAGCCCAAGATAAGCAGAAAGATACTAGAAGGTTTTGTTAAAAAATGCATAAATCCACAGGGATTGGAGGGTCTGGATTTCCTGCAAATCTGTTAAACAGAACCAGCCTGAAAATGCATTAACTAAAACATTATATACGGGAAAGATAGTAGGCTTTAAAAAAAAAAAAAAAAAGCAAAAATATGGCAGTTTCTTCAAAAGGGACAGCAAGGGACATCTGGTAACATGTTGAGAAGAGGCGCTGGGTGATTTGAGACCAAAAGGTTTTATTGATCGCGGGTCAACTCTCCAAAAGCCAACTACTTTTAAATTGTTTTAAGAGACTTCTTTCCCACAGAACCACAAGAAAAATACAGAATTCTTGGATAACCCACTTAAAAGGAGGAAGTGAGTACTATCACTGGAAGTCTGCATGAAAATAAGGCAGCAGGAACAGATGGGTTTATGACCAAATACAATGTTATTAGATCTATTTAACCAGATCATGCAAAGAAAAGGTAGTTTCTGTTTCAGGGAAACAAAATAAACTAATATCTTAAAACCCAGATAGCCACAAATCTTGAAAATTATACAGGGTGGACTTCCTGTCTCTTAATGTAGAAATATATTTCATTAAATAACAGAAATTTATGGTCATGGCACCAGAAGTATTATTTTGAAGATACACTGAGAATTTGCGCTTATTGCTCTATAAAACTCTGCAGTTCATCTGTTGGTGGACTGAGTGTCTAGAAGAGGAAGGCTGTTGACAAGGCCCTGCTTATAGGTAGTGGCTGTTCATTTTTGACCATGAGAAATTAAGCAGAATTCTCAAAATAAAGCAACTGCAGGATAGACTGGGGATAAGGCCTGCAATAACTGTTTATGAAAACTTCAGTCAAGATGTTTTATAAACAGTGATGTACCAAGCTCACAGATACATCTTAGGATCTAAAATTATTAGTCAAGATAAAAAGTAAGTATTGGATTTCTGCATTTTTTTTTAAAAAGGTCAGAAACAAAACTATTGTAGATAAAAGATTCAATGGGATATATGGATATCTCAGGTCTTTTAATATGTTGTGGTGAATTAATTTGATTCAAAATATTAAGTTTCCTGGAAAGAAAAGAAGCTTTAAGAAACAAAGTGAGAACTGAGATTTCTGAGATGGACTAAAAAAACACTGTGAAAATTAATATAATCGCTCACGTTCTTTCCCCATTTCACTGCTTACTTGCATGTGTACCAGACAGCACTTTAAAGACTTGGAAATCTGTTGTCATTAATTTCATCTGGAAATAGATGGAGCCAAAACCAAACAGTTTCATGCTATTCAGGCCTCCCACAATGGCAAATCTTACAGGGCTGAAATAGTGACACGTTATTACAGAGCTGAAACAGGGAACTTAGCTTTATACTTGTGGGCAAAGCCATATTTGTAGACTGATATCAAATGAGAATGGTGTGAGGAAATTTCTGAGATGAGTACTGCATAAGAAAGAGATTAAGGAAAAAAAAAATCAAAGTCACCTCTTTACTTGCCCTTCCTATATATTCAGTAAGTATCAAAAAGTCTTTTCTCTTAATCTTTCCCCATTTACCATCTTGATTAAAAATAAAGAATTCTTCACCCTATAGTTCTTTTGCCATTATGACAGCTGCCACACATTTAGATTAAGTCTTTCAGAGGAGGATATCAAAACTTCTGATAAGATTTTTAATAATTAAGAATTTCCCTCTTCTGTCAGCAACAGCAATCAGAAATAATTGTGTAAGAACTCTCATCTAATCTTTTTGCCCTTTTGAGCAACTGACATAGATGAACTCAGAGGGAAAAAAGAATACCTACTAAAATACATGTGATTTTAATGGAGAAATAGGTACCTCGGCATAGGACAGGAGAGGAAGAACACATAAGCTACTCATCCTCCAGGCATGACTTGCTCAAAACCTACTTCAATAAACAACAGTTCTTACAGTGTATCTGTCTCAAAACCAATTCAATATATATTCTCTGGCAGTGACTTTTCCCACTAAAGAGCCTCTTGAGATACAAGTTCCTTTTCTGTCATCCTGGGTAATGCCAGGGGAATTCAAACATTCTGAGAGGACCAGAGCAGACAGTGACATCTCTTCCAACCTGCTGGGCTGCATGCTGCTCACTTGGTGCAGAAAGAGGATATCCCTCTTGCTGTGAGATCATAAGTGTGAAAGGATAAAACATAGGAGATATCAAGTCTGCTCCTTGAACCTCTCCTTTCATCCTTAAAGATGGAGCCTGCTAATTCTGTGTTGCCTTGGTAACACATGTTGAAGCCCATCAGGTTGCATTTCTAGAAATTCTTCAGAAGAGGAAAAAGTGTTTGTAAATTCAAATTCTGTTCATTACATATACAAAAGGTATAAATTCACCAGGTAATAAGCCCAGGTATCTAGCCATGATGGTTTTTTACTGATAGTACTAATTGCTTACATATTACTCATACATTACTCCAATGCTACTTTTCTTTGCATCTGTTAATAGACATAACTACTCCATTATGGGAATTGTATCATGGTATCATTTTTCTGAATCTTAAATATCTCAGTTTTCAATTTCTGCATATACTAGTTGTGTTTTGGACTGGGTTTTTTAGTTGTCTAAGCAAAAATTTGTCTTTAATTTCGCTTTTTTTTTTTTTTAATTATTTAATGGAAGGTAAATAGCTTAGGGAATGCCTGGCCTGATGATCATGGGCCAGACAACATCTGGAGAGAATTATCAGCAGTAATGTTGCTGTAAGCAAGACAGTCTAAGAGTATGAGCACGGTGAGTTTTCCAGGGAAGAGCAAATAAAGAGGATTCTGAAACAAAAAGGGAAAGGTGGATAGGTGGGGAAAAGATATCAAGAAGTGAGCTGAACAGAAAGAAGCTCAAAGTTGCCAGGAGCAAGCGAGAAGGACCCGTGTTGATGTGCCCAGATAAACTGTTTCAATACTATATACTTCATCCTTGAGAGAAAAGGTATGTCTGTCCAGTAATCTTCTTCTTGGCATTCAATCCCAGTTTGCTTCTCTGCAAAACCGCCAAGTGAGTAGGAGAAATCCTACAGTGTCTTAACAGACCAAGGGTGTAAGAGGCACTACAGATACAAGCAAATTAAAGCCTCAAATCCATGTCTCATGCTCTCATAGATTACTGTCAGGCAGTCACAGGCACACAGAGGAGATGCAGCCCAGCCTGACCTCATCTGTATGGCTTTCACTATGCAATTCTCACTCTTATTTAATTTTATTGAACAAAAATTAAAGGAATTTATCTCAGATTGGACAGATAATGCCTATCTCTATGCTGTTCTCCCCAGCTGGCTACCGTATTTGTACTTCTGACTCTCTGGATCAACAAGGGAGAATTCACTCAGGTCACTGGAATTGATTTATAGCCACAAGAATGTGGATTTTTGTCTTTATTTTCCTTTATGATACTTATCCTTTTTTCTAACATAATTTTTTAAAGATTTTTTTCCCCTAACACTCTTGGGCTTCATGCGCCTGTTCTGCAAAGGCAGCTACAACTAACTTCAAAGACCAGTCCAATTGCAGTCGTGGCTTGCATGGTATTGGTCTGGCCTGCTGAGCTCATGAAAGCAAAGTTTCATCTGTTTTGTGATTCAGGCTCTTGACCTGCCATAAAAATAAATGCTATCTTCTACAGTTATTAAATGGTAGACTGTTTCTTGTTACTGTTGCGGTATACATGTCTCTTCCATATGCCTGTCATTAAAAATAATAAATTGGGTTCCCTTATCTTATGGTGATCTCTTATTTTCCCCTCTTGTTTTGGTATCTTGTTCATTTCCATATAGTCTTGCTGACAGACTTGCACTGTTTAGACGAAAACAAAATGCAGCAGCCTTTTTCCCTCTAAAAGTAGAGCTGCTAGCAGCTCACACCTTCATCTCATGTTCCATTAACCAGCAGCACTCTTTGAACATGCAAGGGAAGCAAGGTGAAAAAAATCCTGCATAACATAAGAGGAAATAAATTTTCTTACAAAGATGGTATTCCTGTTAAAACATTAATATGCTGCCCTTTTGTGTTGCTCTTTGTTGATTGATTCTGTGTATATTCTTCTTGTGTGATAAAACTGTATCTATTTGCATCATACAACAGCTGAGAAGGAACTTTAATGTTCAGACATGGCCAGTTATTGATTACCACTAATATTTTCCATGCAGTCACTTCATTGACATATAGCTGATACGTAACAACAACCTTGGTCCTCCAACTTTATTCCTTCCTGTGAGCCTTGCACTTCACAGTGGCTGCACCTCAAGATACAATATATTTCCTGCTTTGTTATTCACCAGATAGTTGCAATGAAATAAATTTCTTTATGTAAATTGATTGGTTTATTTATTTAAGGATAGAAATCCACAAGCTTTGTTGCATCAGATAATATGTCCTTTGCTCTGTTCCACCCCAGACACCTAAAATACCACACTGATTTTAACTGTTAACATCCAATGCGAATGCTTACTCACACGCTTTTCAGGATGAGAAACTATCCAGAAGCACTGTCTTGAGGATTTATCCTTTTCACCCTTTTGCTATCATCAGCTTAGTTCCTCAATTCTACATTCATCTTGTGTGAAAATGGCAATTTTTAAAGCTTTAGTTTCTTTGTTTGTAAAGGCACATTAAGATACATCTCAGATTGTTTCCTAGCCTGTTTGGTTTTTAGCAAAGTAGCATTAAAATACAAAAGGCAAAGCCTCTCAAGCTATGTTATTCATCACTGATTTTTTTTTAATTTTGTACTAGCCACTACAATCTTATTTTCATGCTAGGAATTACACGAGAGGTTCTGCGTGAAAATGTCCTAAGAAGCTGATTATGATGTGAATTCATGAGACATGTGCATGTGCAGAGATGCTATCCAGGAATATTTCTCAACTTTTTCTGTACCACTGGCCTGGAAAAAAAGAACCAAACTAGATGAACCAAACCATGGACCAAACCAGATGATGTCATCACAATAGCTTTTCCTTGCAATCAAATAAGAAAATTGCCAAACATTTAATGTTTATTACTTTCATTTTCACAGCTTGTTTTCTTGCACATGACTGTACTTGTGTTCTCACACCTGACCTGTAAGTTCAGTCTCACTGCTATCAAATATAAGGACTTTCCCCTTTAACTGTAAGGAGTGCATAGAAGCTGTTTCAGTAACCATTACATGAGAAGTAATTTGAAAAATGTATAAATCAACATTATCAGTGGGTTTAGCTCTGTTTATATTGAATTCATCTGCTGAACATCTCTTTACTTTCCCTCCATGCTCTTTCCATGCATTGTTTCACTCTCCCCAGTGTTCAGATGGAAGGACAATGGGAGAAAGTAGTTCCACATTTCCATCTATCTATACAGAGTCAGCCCATGCATTCTTATTTTTATTCTTTTCTTTTTCTTTGCAAAAAAAGCTCCCAGGGCAAGAAAAGAATGCTGGATCAGGCCTGTCCATAGTTGTATGTTCCCTAGCATCCCACAGTGGGATGTTGTTGCTATTATTTTAACAGCAGATCTCTGCTGTTGTTGCTATTTTAATGGCAGATTTTAAAGCTTCCGCTGACATTGGTATGGACCCTGAAGTTCAACTAGAGAAACAGAGGTGGTGAGCAGATGGTGATACAAAGGAGGAATGTTGTATCTATAAATATTCTGCTGCAATTCATATCCAGTGTTCCACACAAGAGCCAACAAACTATGCTAAACCCTTAATGTAGGGTTTAAATTAGTCTGTGGTAAATGGGTTCCTAACCTGGGTTTCCCTGCCAGGAAGATTTTCACTCAGAGGATTTAACTATTTAGATTAAATCGCTGAAAAAAAATTATGAACAGTTAATACTATATTAATTACCATCAGAAAAATGTTAACATTTGCCAAATAAAGGGAAATATTTCCTTCTGAGTAGTCAGGATTTCTGAAACAGCCCAGGGGAAGGGGCAGTGGCGAAGAAATAGCAACCTCTGGGAAAATTCTCCTGAATAGTTTGTCAGAGTCAGCTTTAAGGTAATGTTACGGTAATGGTGGTTTGGGGCCTCTGCAGTTCACACAGATGTGTGACAGAGGTCTCAAAGGAATTAAATTTCTACAAATTCCACAAAAATCAGTGACTAAACAGATTAGCATCCCCAACTAAGAGGCTGTCTTGGGTCCTTGCTCTATGTGCTCATCCAGGAAGAACATCCTGAGACAGGAGCCAGTCAAAAAAAAAATCTTCTCTGTACCTGGCTGTAGTGAAGGAATTGGGACTGAAATTGGGGCACTGTGGGATATTCAAAGAAAAGTATGTGGAGATTAAAATACTAGTAGATGATAGGTTACAAACATTAGGAAAGGGGCAGGAGGAACTAACATTTCTGAGATGGGGAGATCAGAACATAATGGAAGTCATTTGTCCAGATGCTTGCAAGAAACTTGCTTCTTTCACTGAAATACCCTTTAAAAGTCATCAAGATTGCATCTGATGTATTTACTATCTCCCTATGAATTCAGTGAGACTATTTTTCTGAATAGGGACATATCAGGGGTCACAGTTTTATTTTGCTTAACATTCTGTCCTGTGTTGTCACCGTAAAAGGTGTCTTAAATACTGCAGTTTCTGAAAGGACTCATCTTAAATTCCATCATCAGAACTGCCACCAAAAAAGACTGTGCAGCAGCAAAATAAAGTAAAAATCCTACTGGAGTTAAACAATAAGCAACAAAAAAACATGACAGTCCTACATTGAAAAGAAAACATATAATGAAAATAAAGAACCTGATTCCTCACGTCACAACTACAATAATTTCAATACATGCTATTTTAATAGCTATTTCTGCTTGAAGCTATATACTTATAAGATGAAAAACTACATTCTTCTCTGAATACATCTCATCTAGCATTACTGTAATTGAAGCATTAAAGAGATATATTTCACTCCCTATTCTCTGCTATTTACTTTGTGCCATAGACAGAACTCCATGCAGCTTCCATTTCCCCTACAATTAGGTGCTGATCCTACAAACACATAAATATGAGCTCACCTTTCCCACTGGGAGGGATTTTGATGGGAGACTCGCCACAATAAAGGACATGAATACATTTTGGCAGGACCAGGGCCTCAGATAGCAAGGAGGAAACCAGCTAACAGAAACCACCTTTGCAAACACAAAGAGGGAAAGATCCCAGGAACAAAAATTAAAGTTTTATACACTTTTAAATACCAGACAGAGCATTTAAAGGGAGTAGAAACTGTAGGACTTCAGAACTGATATTATTTTTTTTAAAAATACAAGTTTCAGGATTTATGGAACAGCACAGCCCAGGGTTTGCTTAGTTTGGCTTTTGCTAAACTATTATTTTCTTTTCTTCAGCAAGCTAAAGCACAGCTTTTTCTTCCTCACAGCTGTTTGCTTCTATGCTATCAAATATTTTCCCTCCAGCTTTTGCCCTTGCCTAGCTCACAGGATGTAAATGATGCAGGAATTTTGGCGGCTCTGCTTCAGTTTAGCAGAGTGATAATCTTAGGCAAACGCTTGAAATCTGTCTTTCATTAAAAGAGTTTTTTGCACTTCTGTTTAACACAGGGAAATTTTTGAACCTCTCTTTTAAAGGAAGATTTCACCTCCACTTCTGCCTGAAGAGAAACCCTCGCTGCCATGACTATATCCTGCTGGAAATACAGAAACGCTCTTGTTGTGAAGTGATTCTCACCAAAGGCAACAGACAGTTCTACCTTCAACTCCTGAACATTGTTGCAATTGTAGTTGGATAAATCAATGTATAAAATTATGCTTCTCCCATTAAAAAGGAAGACATTTCTATGCTGCCCTATACAAAAACAAGTGCTGACGTTCTATTGTAAAATGAAAGTAGCTTTCATTACTGAGAATCTGAAACCTCTTGCAGAACATTCTCTTATTTCTAGCCATCAAATATAACAATAACATCTAATATCTGCTGCCATAACAAACTGTGAATGCAAAATAGGAATGAAAAATATTGGTATTTCCAACATAATTAAAATAAGTTAAATGCTTAAATCCTGTTGCTATGACAAACTATAAATGTAAAACATAAATAAAAAAATGTTGGTATTTCTCAGATATTTTATATCCGTTAAATGCTTAAATTCAGACTTTTAGTCGCCCTTGAAAGATATTAGACTACAATGTTTTTCGGTTTCCAAAATATTACTAGTATAATATATATGTGTAGATGTTATGTACCTATCTTTATAAAGAAGCTTATACACGCAATGTTGAGAAAGTATACCACAAGCAAAATGGGATTTGAACCCAAATTCTTTGCTGTTCAGCATTAGGCAGGATTTTTTGCTGAACTAGTATGGGCAGAAGAAATTTCTCCCCTAGAAAAAAAAAGAAAAATCCCAAAATCTTAAACAAAATCAATTCTAGGAAAAAAAAAAAAAAAACAAACCAAAAAAGAGAGGGAGAACTACATTCCATAAAAGTGGGGTCTATTAGGTATTTAGTCTAAATTATTGTCACTATTGATGGTTTGTTTTAATGCAGTGACAGGATGCACCTGAGTTCTCAGCTGCTTGCTGAATCTAATCACAATTAGGTACCTACATTCCCTCATGAAGAGATCTCAGACTATAATTAAAGAAAAACAAAACCTGGTTAGACACCCCGTTTCCCTAATGGTAAAGATACCAGGGAAGAGTTAAGCACATTTGACTTGCTGTGGTCAAAGCCCAGCAGAAGAAATGAAGATCGCATCCTTAGTACGTACAGGGGGAAAAATGTAGCTAACCACAGTGTAAACTGTTGGTGGGAATGTTGTCGTATTAAAAGAAGGTGACTAACCAGCAACACCTTCAAAATATTATTCTCTGTATGACTGTAACGTCCCAAAGCCCTGGATGTGGATTGGCGCTCACTCGGTTGTGCTGTTGAATGGGAGCAAAGGAGCTCGTTGCCCTCTCCGGGAGAATCAACAGACTGAGAAACAGCTTAAGTGCCACCCAATGAATCACCTCTTGCTGTAGAAAAGCTAGATAAGTGACCTCATTTACAGGAGAAAAGACTCAGGTCAGTAAAAAATACAACTGTGAATCAGAAGTAAAATAAAAAGGAAGTGGAAATAGGGGAAAGGACTAAAAAATAAACAAACTTAGTTTTCAAGGGAACAAAAATGTGAAATTACTTGTATAAACTATATTAGATGAGGGTAATGATAATAAGCTTTTTCTTCACATTTATCTGCACAGCAAACATTGCTGCATAAGGACTACAGTGAATAGCAACTATCTGACATGTAGTTGTATAATAATTCAGAACTATCAAGCATTTACATGAATACTCAACAATTGTTTGAACATTCGGAAAAAAAATTAAGGATTATTCACAAATAACTATTTTCATTCATCTACAAATAATTGTAATAAGAAACCATTACTATTATTTGTAGTTCTTCATTTAAATTATATGTCCTTGGCCACAATGTCATTTCTGAAAAATTTTGCTGCTGTGCAGAAAGGCTGCCTCCCTCTTCCTTTCACCCCCAAGGAAAACACACAAATAAGCAAAATAACAAGTAGAAATTTTGAACAAAGGGAGAAGACTGAATTATCTGTATGAGCGGGTCATCACATGCCAAGTTTAATTACTTCTTTAGCAATAAGAAATGTGCTTTGCATAACTACCAATTAGAAATTGTATCTTGATATATATACCTATTTATAATATAAATAAATGCACTTCCTGTGATAATGACTAACTTTCTCTTAGGCACATTAAAACCTATATAGTGACATTCTCAATATTAATAATACAAAGCCGTGAGGTATTTGATTTTTATATACAATGGAAATCAATGTACAGACAATGCAGCTTCATAACAAAATACATTTAAAAATCCATGTGTACCATCCAGTGAGTATAAAAAGGATTAAGGCCTAAATAAAACTAGCAAAGGTAATAAATAGGATTTAAAATATTATTCTAAAAAATCCTATGGAGTTCTTTGGGAAAAATCTTTGTAGTTTTTTCTGAAATTCCTGATTTTTTTCACATTAAAATGTGACAAACAAAAAACATGGGAAGAAAAGGCTTTTTTTCTGAAAGCTTCAGCTAATTTGAGAGGTTTTCCCTTTTTTTTCCTCAGGCTTTTTACACATCTATGCTTCACCAAATTATTATGTTTGCCTAACCTAACACTTACTAAGTTGCCTTCAAAAACTATTTTGAACAATGTATTTCTTTTACAGGAATCTTGCCATTCATTATTTGGAGGGGGGAAAAAAATAACCAAACAAAACAAAACAGGAAGATCCACAGATGAAGGCAGAAATTCTGAAAACAGTTTCTAATTCCTTCTTGTGCTCCAACAAACCAGAAGGTAGAAAATACAGCCTTGAACCACTCCCTTTCCTGCCTCATTCTCCTCTACACAGTTGTAATCCACTTTTCTGTCTGATTTGCAGTCTTTAGCCCCTTTTTACTTGTGTCTTTCTGATTTCACCATCATTTTGTCCCCAGGAAGATAGTAGACACATGTGACTTGACATTAAATTGAAGCTAACGCAACAGTACCCCAGTGCATTCACTGGTGCATTATGCCCCTTGTCCACTCCAACTTCTCTCCTGCAAATGTTATAAAGCACCTGGTCCTCATCCAAACTGAGCAATAGGACTTCTATTCTTATTTTGTTGTTCGTCTACCATTTCTCAGTCCAAGAACAAGTCAGGACCTAAAGCATTTTAGGGTCACCCCAGTCCAACAGGTGTCTGAGAGCACAGTCAGGGACAGGGCATCTGAAATGTTAAAAGGACAAAGGCAACAAATGCCCCAAATATATTTCCATCTCCTTTTGTGGCTGTTCAGTTTTTCTGTTCAAGGCTGCAAGCACAGTGGATTAGTGACTCATGTGGCCCATATGTACAGAGCCAAACCTCTCTCCATTTTTCCTAAACTATATATTCCCAAATTACCCTGAATAAATGATGCTCAGCACCTTAATGTAACTCAAGCAGTCAGTCTCAAAACACTTTTAATAAACAGCCTCTTCACAATAGAATCTTTCATTCCAAGAAGCAGAGAGAGGGTTGTGTTTTTTTGGTTGGTTTGTTTTTGGGGTTTTTCTTTTTCCCCTGAAGCTGCATTATATGACTGTATTTTCACAAAAGCTATTAATTATTGTCCATTTCTGTAACAGCACACTGCTGGGCACTTCCACAGCTGCCCTCCCTTTCCTCAGCCCAGGCGCAATTTCCTGAGTTATGGAGTAAACAGAATTCCTAGGCACAGAATAATCTGAGCAGTCTCTAACGAGGCAGCGTAGGCTATTCTGCTGCTCTGTCAGCATTGCAGGGACCTGTGTAACTGAACTGTGATGTTACAGTCCTATGTGGGTAACATTCCCAAGCACTGAAGTGAATAACGTGACAGGCTTGCCGCTAGGCAGATGGAGACTTTTCTAGGCTTGTTTGATGGTAAATGAAGACTTTTCTTTCCTTACTTGCTCCAAGGAGCCTGGCACAGGAAATCCCCAAATCCTACAATAATAAATCTTCTATTTATCTTTTAAATTCTGCAGCAAAATAAAAACCATTAGGCAGCCACAGCCATGTGCTGTATTCTGTATTTTCCCAGCTTCCTACAGCCTTCTGGCATAAAAAGATTAAATTTTCAGAAGGAAAAAAAAGAAACATCTCCTTAGTTTAAAAATAACAGCCTCGTTATGTTGTATTAGACAATAAAGAAGCAAGAGCACTTAGAGACTGCAAAGACAGGAGTAATCCAGAAACTCATATCTGATCCATCCTGATAGTTTTCACACATGAGGCATTTACTGGAAAACTAAAGAGCAGAGGAAAATGTGATCCTTTCAGAGCATAAAAGTTATCACCCAAGCATTAACCTCACTGTCATGATTATTTTACTCATGCAGACTGAAATGGTATTTCAGTGGACAACAAAGAAATCCCCGTACATAAGTCAAAAATATTCCAGTCTTGACAGTTGTGCTGAGGAGCGGCTACTTTTTGACTATCGCTGTCTGTTTAGGGCATCTCGGAGCAGAAAACAAGCAAGAGGTCAAGATCCCCGTGGCGATTACACATTCTTAACGCCACAGAAAATAAGGTCACAAAAGCTGTGCCCTTGGAAATCAGCACCATGAAGTCCTTTGAAATGCAGATGTTCAGCATCTCACAGATTCAGGCCCTCCTTGAGCAGCTACCTCGTGTTTTAAAATGTCATAGGACACTTACAACATCTTTGTTTCCTACTTTTGCAGATACCTGATAAGTAAAAAAGCAAACTCAGCAGTAATACATAGCATCACGACAGGATATGTCAACTAAAAATTTAAGATTCCCAGGCCAAATTATTGCACATTATTTTATTAAAAGTTAAGGCAGCAGCAGAGCACTCTACAATCTCAAGGCTGAAGTCTGCTTTTTAAAAAAGCTAGTGGAAGTGTTTCCATTAAGATCTGAGAGGGTACAAGGGAACGCTCGGCAGGTTGTGTTCTAATTTTTTTTTTCTTTATAAGAAATACTGCCAAAATCACAATAAAACTGCTTTTTCATTTTTTATGTTCAAAATATATCTACATGCAGAGCTGAGAGAGGGGTGGCAGGGCAGCACTGGCTATTTTTTTCATCAAATGAAGTAAGACTTGTAGAAATGATGACAATAACACCTACTAACATTTCATAACCAACCTTTTAATAGGATACTCTGAGCAGGATTGAGGACAACTAAGTGCAGCAAGTAGGTGAAAAAAATTCTTCTCTGAATCTCTGCATCTATTCTTGATGTCCCTTCTTTTCTCAGCATAATTCAAACCTACAGCACTGATCTACAGTATTTCAGAGGTAAAATAACAACAATCTGGTTTTAAGGACCCCCTGACCTACTCATCATATGCAACACATATTTCTAAAAGTTCTGACATGCATTCCTTAGAATTATTTCTATCCATAAGCATCCACATGGTCAGACAGCACATTTAGTATGTTATTTAGGGATACTGCTATTAATTGGATCCTCTTCATAAGAAATCGATGGTGCACTGTTCTTCACTCTCATTAAAAGCAAAGACACTGTGGTGTCTTCAGTTTTCCTCTTAGTTTTGGGGTAGATTTCTGATCAAGGAGTTTTCTCTATTTCTTCAATCTCCATAAAGTAGAGGCTTGGTTTTGTTAATTCATTGGTCATGGGAAAAACACTAATGCTAGCCAAGAGTGCATCCAGTCCCTGAGTGAAACCAAAGAACTGTAAGTCATTCATAATTATTCTGTGTGTTCTGGTCCACTGATTTGCAAACTATTCGTGCTGTGGCCGCATTCATATAAACGTGCTGATTGTTAGGATGATTTGTGTCAGTTCTTAACCAGTTGGTTAAACACCCTTTGGAAATTATAAATTGGTTCTTTTAAAGGTGGCTGGCAATTTCTTCCCAAGCTCCTTTCCAAGAGCTGCACTTGCAGACATTGCTAAAAATGTCCACTTAAACAATACTGGAAAAATTCCTTCCCAAAAAGCAAAAGCCTCAAGAAGAATGAGCAGGTGCAGATGAAGTGCACTTAAACTGTTAGCTATGACAGGGACTGAATTCTACCATGCACGAGTTTAGCTGGAGCTTGCAGGGGGTTTTTAATACATATAAAGGAAACTGGACAAGAAAATGCAGCTTTGGAGAAATTAAAACTTAGTCATGAAATTCTGCAGAATCTGTCCCACTACTTCGACTTTTTAAAAGAATCAAAACTGGAATGCAGTTTTGACTGCCAGATGATTGATTTCATTACTATCTAAATCAAAAATGCCTAATTATTTTAATTGTAAATTCATTTTGTAATTTATTTCATAAATCTTTTTGATCAATTTAAACAAGAAGGTTTGGGGATCCATTTTTTACATAGCTGCATAACTTAAAAATATGAGGTAATTGATGATACAAAAAATAAGTATTTAAAGACTATCCACAACCTCAGGTTTGCTGTTTCTCAGTAAAGTTTCAAAACTAAAAAGCTTTTAAAAAACTAAATCTAAGTGCCTCATCATCATCTTCATTTTTTTCCTGCTCAATCCTCAAATGAAAAATTCTTCTCTGAATGCCTCTGTTGCTGCAAAACAGTGTGGATGGCCTAAGACATTTGCTAGGTGCAGCCTTTCCCCCAGCAGTTGTAATTTTCTGTTTGCAAACATACAGCAAGCACTGGACAACCCATTGTCACAGGGATTTCACACAGACAATTCTTTCACCCTCTTCATAATACTGTCAGATCAATAGCTCAACCAAGCAAATGGCATCTGGAAATATTGTAAATATTATTGTAGTGAGCGCTTTTGCCACTTCTTGGGTTGATTTACTGATTCATTGTTATTCTAATCCTGCAGAATATGCAATTAAAAGATGCCTCCATCATGAATATTGCTGCTAAAACTTGAATTTGTACCATGTTTCCTCTGAGAGTTTTAAAATTTCTTAATTTCCATTCAGATATTTCAATTTAATTCCATCATATCACCATGTTATTTTTCCCCAAGTCCTTCTCACCAAAGCATGCAACAGCTTTAACCACAAGAAATTCAACAGCATTGTATATTAAAAACTCAAATGCTTTGCAGGCAGAAAGGTCAAAATCACAACTTACTTCAACCAGCATTGGAAATAAGAAGCAAAACGCTAAACCATTTTATTTTTTCTNCCAGGCTGACAGATAGTAACTATTCATGGGTAAAACCACCCTGCTTTTGCTATCAGGATTTAAACATCATTTCCCAACCCGTTGCTGCAAAGTAATTGCAGTGTTCAGAAGGATGCTGGAGAGCTAAGGGTTAGCATAAAATCCTATAATTCCATCAACAGGCACTAGCAAGCTCAGCCTCTCAGGAAAACTCTGTTGATCTCTGAAACGTTGTCAATTTTAGAAAACTTAAGCTTCTTTCATTGAACTTGATTTTACATCACTGGTGTAAAATACACATCTCAATATGGACGCTTTGGGTGATTTAAATCACACTTGATTAGATTTTACTCACAACAGGAACTGATGTAA